>JZKD02S0005347.1:379576-392086 GCA_000966675.3 Picea glauca
AATCAATCAAACAAACCTTCCTATGATGAAACCACTAGTTGGTGATGAAATCCAACATCACGAGATCAAAATAGGAAGGGGCAGGGATAGAGCGGGTGGATCAGTTATGTTGGCGACCCTCTTAATGGACTTACGCCTTGGTGCAAGCTTCCACGCAGTAATTGTGGATTTACCCTCCAAGGAGCCCAGGTGAGTTTGAACAATGTCTGTTCCAGGTATAGTGAGACTTCCCTTCACCGTCACCTTGTGTAAGACCCTAAAGATTATGGCCACTAAAGTCACCAACTCGTAGTCAGCCCCTAGGCGGGTACAGTCGACAGTCCAATTGAAACGTATGGGCAGGATAACAAGTCCGATATCAACTTGAAAGGCTTCCACGTAGTAATTGTGGATTTACCTCCCAGTGACCCCCAATATACGATCCGACCACTACAAACAGTTGAACCACGGAGGGATAATCTTTGTAACTCACCCAAATGCGACCTCGCACGTAACCCCTGTGTGAGAGGGGGATCCCAAGCAGACTAATACGACAATTGGATTTCAATCTCCCTACCGCAAGATAGTAAGTTTGTTTGATAGCTCTGGAAAGTTATCCTTTCAACCTATTCCAAATCTCTACACCTTAAACTAATGTAGGTTTGCTAACAAAGATGTAAAAAGTCTGATAAATTTTAATTAAGAGTTGATTTAATGGTTGTTGTTTACTCAGAGGGTGTACGAAAGTGAAACTGATGGAATGATGACTCAATTCCCAAAAATATGCATGAAATATGATAAGCAATCGTTTCTTTTCAATGAATACCTATTTAAGGGAAAGAGAAAGAGTCGTTTTCACTATCAAACACTTGATAAGGAATGCCCTCAATCAATTTTGTTCTCAATCAAATCCAATATGATGCTACAACATTTTAGAAATGCAAACTAATATGCAAACCAATCATTAAGATGTACTTTTGTCGTTTTCATGAGAATGATGATCAATTCAATGCAAAATTTCTATTGCCAACTACCCTTTCAGATCAAGGAGATTCAGACAAGAAAACGCAGATTTCGCATAAACAACACACCCTTTGCAATCAAACAAGAGAAAGAAAATCAAAAATGCTAAAGGAAGGAGAAAGAGATGGGATCAGATGACCTCAAAGAACCAAATGAGAAGAGTTACAGACTTCAAATGTCCTTCACTAGAGTTCCCACTCAGTCGGATAGGAGAGAAGAAAGAAAGGGATCAATTTCAAGCTCTCAACAACAAAAACTCAAAAATAATGAAGAAGGGCATAAAATCTGAAAAATAAGGTGTTTACTTCTCAAGACGAAGGATGTCAGAGGTCAAGGGAAGAAGCATTGAATCTCAAAGCAACTCAGCAAGTAAGAAATAGGGTCTTTAACCTCAAAAATGCAATTTTTTGAAGAGATTTTGTGAAAACAGGGGTTGGCGCTCTAGTGTAAGGGACACCAGGGTGTTATAAAGCTTTTTCCAACACTCTAAAGGAGCGTCGGTTCCCTGCTAACAAGGTAGGGGAGCGTTGGTGCCCAAAAACTCGCAAAAATGTCCAAAAAACCTTAAAATTCAGTCAGATTTTGACAAACAAGCTGAGTGTGATGGGGTAAAGAGTCAATCAGCAAGTGTAATTAGATAAATGGGGTGAACAAGGTCTGAAAACAATTAGGTAAGACAAGGTCTATGAGGAAAGAGAAAACTAAGAAATTTCTGATTCGATCCCCAATGGAGTCGCCAGTTTCTGTTGTAAGAAAATCTCCCTCCGGATAGGTAGATCGCCTCAAAGATCTAGACTCTTAACTCTAATATAGAAAGTGCTTAACGTGGACACTGACTTCCTTTCAAATCTATACAAACTAATGCATGAGGAGGAAGGAGAATAGAAGTACCTCTTTATCGACATTTGTCCCTGCACGCTCCGAGTTGAGCTCCAATCCTTTGCTCTTCGATAAGCTCTGTAGAAAAAAAAAGTACGACCACTTCCTACTCTGTCAAGATTAGTCCGAAATAGAGCTATCTAATAAAGAGACAAATTCATGTGAGATTGAACACGAATTAGAAAGAAACAGGCCAAGCAAATTATATTAATGAGGACAAAACATTGCTTACAGCCATAGATGAATTGCAGCAGCTCTGCCAAGTCCTCCTTGTCTACCCCTTGCTCAAAAGATCCACGATACGAATGATGACAGCTTCGCTGATTGCTCCCTATGAGATCATAGGTCTCTTGCTTCCAAAATATCTTTGTTCCAGCACCACTTATAAGATCATAAGTTTGGTGTGATTCTCTTTTTCCAGTCCCCTTTCACCATTAGAAAGCTTGCTTATATAGCCTTGGAGAGGTTTTAACCACTTGAGATATCCTTGGTGAAGTTGAGGATTTGCCTCCTTCAGTTGAGGACCTGCCCTAAGATCATGGCTGGACTAGGGATTCGAATCCAACTGCCTTCCAAGAATGAAAGGATCCTTCCCCCATTCATCTCAACAACTTAACCACTACCCAGAATAGGTAGCGATCCCTCAAAAGGACCATCAGAGCATTGTAGCGCTACCTAATAGGCTTTAGGGGGGCGCCAACGCTCTCAAAATCCATAGTGCTCCCTCAAAAGGGCCAGGGGAGATTTATAACGCTCCCAGATAGTGTAAGGGGGAGCGTCGGCGCTACGAGAAGAGGTATAGGGGAGCACTCTCCTCCAAAACTCAGTTTTTTGGGTGTTTTTAGATGGAAAAAGGTTTCTAAGCCTGTTGACTCATTTCTCCTCTTCCAAATCAAATGTTTGAGGTGTTTCAAGTGTCCTTCTCATGTCATTATAGGTATGACATAGGCATCATGGCAGTATGCTTTCTTGCGACACTTGTGAGCAACATGCAACACTTGCGACCTTGTGAGAAAAATGCGACACTTGCGACCTTTGTAATGATGACACTTGCGACACTATCAAAGTGAGTAATTTCGATGTGTAACAGATTTCCCCCCAAAGTATGAAGTTAGAAGACAGGAACTGATAACTGAAATGCTTTGTAGACTTTCAAGCAAGGGTATAGACTCGTTGAAGGAGGGCCTTGATGTATCCCCCATCAACGACATGAAACAGACACAGAGATGAAATTGGTAGATCACATGAACATGGACCGACATGGGTATTGAGATGAGATATTTGTGATGGCTGACTCTTGAGGCGGATACTTCCCTTGAACACTGAGGCACAACAGCAGAAACATGACATGGACCAAAACTTAATGATGCAGTGGATGCTGTGACTTTCGTCGGGTGACCCAAAGGAGTGAAAGAAACTCAAAGGATTGGCTCAGTGCAGAGGTTTAGCGGGTTATAATGCGTGCAAATGACAAAGTGTTGTGTTCAAGGGCAACTCTAAGAATTGCTTGGTGATGTTCTCAAGAGACTACTTCGCTTGCTTCTTTCAAATTTTCCCCCATCTAGATAGACGAGTACCTCTTTTTGATTTAATGAGCTCGAGGAGGATAACACATGCTCGATATAACTCACCTTCGGTAAGTTCCTCTTCCTTTGCTTAATGAACCAGAAGAAGTAAGGGTTCAATCCCGTATGTGCCTGTCGATGTGTTCTTTAGCGAGTCCAAAGATAGAAAACTCGAAGGTTTTTCAGGATTATAGAGTTTGGAAAAACACTTAAAAGAGAACTCTCTCAATTCCTTTTTCGTACAGTAGTCTAACGAGACCAAAAAAGAGATAAAATATCGCTCGAAAGACGCCCTTTCTAACCTTTTAACGAGTGTGAAAGGAAGCAAGGTCACTCGACAATATTTTCATATTTAGAGAGTCTAAAAAGAATTTAAAGATGACTCCAGGGGGGTTCCTTTTTCGTGTGTTCGTGTATCCGTACGGGTCTGAAAAAGAGATAAAAGTTTACCCGGTTTCATTCTCATGTATTTACGAGCACAAGAAAAAACAAAGACTAAGCTCGGTATGCCCCCAGCTTGAAAGCTGGTGGCTTAGCTCCAGAATGATCATCAAAGGATGGAGACATGCCCCCCAAGCTTCAATTCATTCACCGAATTTGAGGTTGTCACCAATTTCTGTGCTAGATGGAGAAAGAGGATACAGGTGGATGAAATGAAGGTTCAAAAACTAGACCTAACGAAAGACTCGACTCAACATCTACGAGATCTGGCGAAAGACTCAACTTGAAGGGAGAGGTGATTGTTTCATTTTTTAACGAGCTTGACACAGGAAAAGAACTATGCTCAAGGTTCCAGGTTCGATCCCCAGATTGTTGTTTCATTTTTTAACGAGCTTGCTACAGAGAATAAAACTATGCTCAAAGCAAACTATGCTCAAATCCTCTATTTCATTTTTTAACGAGCTTGCCACAGAGAAGAGAAACTATGCTCGTGACCTATGTTTCATTTTTTAACGAGCTTTCCACAGAGAAGGGAAACTATGCTCGTGACCTCTATTTCATTTTTTAACAAGCTTTCCATAGAGAAGGGAAACTATGCTTGTGGTTTCGTCTAGATCATGGCTTCCAAGAGGATAATGCTCTGGAAGGGTACCATGTCAATGGATAAAACGTGGTCATAAGCTCTGTAGACAAACAAAGTACGACCACTTCCTACTCTATCAAGATTAGTCCGAAATAGAGCTATCTACTAAAGAGGCAAATTCATGTGAGATTGAACACGAATTAGAAAGAAACAGGCCAAGCAAATTATATTAATGAGGACAAAATATTGCTTACAGCCATAGCTGAATTGCAGCAGCTCTCCCAAGTCCTCCTTGTCTACCCCTTGCTCAAAAGATCCACGATACGAATGATGACAGCTTCACTGATTTCTCCCTATGAGATCATAGGTCTCTTGCTTCCAAAATATCTCTCTTCCAGCACCACTTATAAGATCATAAGTTTGGTGTGATTCTCTTTTTCCAGTCCCCTTTCACCATTAGAAAGCTTGCTTATATAGCCTTGGAGAGGCTGTAACCACTTGAGATATCCTTGGGGAAGTTGAGGATTTACCTCCTTCAGTTGAGGACCTGCCCTAAGATCATGGCTGGACTAGGGATTCGAATCCAACTACCTTCAAAGAATGAAAGGATCCTTCCCCCATTCATCTCAACAACTTAACCATTGCCTAGAATAGGTAGCGCTCCCTCAAAAGGACCATCAGAGCATTGTAGCGCTCCCTAATAGGCTTTAAGGGGGCGTCAACGCTCTCAAAATCCATAGCGCTCCCTCAAAAGGGCCAGGGGAGCTTTATAACGCTCCCAGACAGTGTAAGGGGGAGCGTCGGCGCTCCGAGAAGAGGTATAGGGGAGCGCTCTCCTCCAAAACTCAGTTTTTTGGGTGTTTTCAGATGGAAAAAGGTTTGCAAGCCTGCTGACTCATTTCTCCTCTTCCAAATCAAATGTTTGAGGTGTTTCAAGTGTCCTTCTCATTTCATTATAGGCACGACATAGGCATCATGGCAGTATGCTTTCTTGTGACACTTGTGAGCAACATGCGACACTTGCGACCTTTGTAATGATGACACTTGCGACACTATCAAAGTGAGTAATTTTGATGTGTAACAAAAGGCCGCAGTCATGAGCGCCGAGTGTAGCACATAGAAGAAGTCCATTTCAGGCTTAAAATCAAGTGAGTAGGCATTTTGTTTTCAACGATGAGGATCCACAGATGGGGCAGATCGATGGTCATCGGGTAAGTTTGGGTTGCGGAGTTGCACGAGGTCTAGCACATGAGCTCATCTCTTATGGAAAAAATTATGAAATGATGAGCCATTTCGACTACCGGGACTTCAAAGGACACGGGGTCTCTTCCTCTTCCACTGCATTTCGAAACCCCTAAATGAGAAATGCGAAAAGTGCCCAGGGGCCATTTTGGCTACCGGGACTTCAAAGAACAAAGGGTTGCTCTTCCATTGCATTTCAAAACCCCAAAACGTGAAATGTGAAAAGTGCCCAGGAGCCATTTCGTCTACCAGGACTTCAAAGGACATGAGGTCTCTCTCTTCCACTACATTTCGAAACCCTGAAACACGAAATGCAAAAAGCACCCAGAAGCCATTTCAGAATTTCGGCTACTAGGACTTCACAAGTCACAGGGTCTCTCTTTATGTTTTTAGTCTTGGCCACCCTCCATGGAAGAAGCAGTTAATGAATATTGAGCAGGTGGTTGAGACCTCAGCTCAACTCATAAATGGAGGACGTGGAAAAGGACTGGAGCAATCAGCCCATGGTACCCTTGTATGCAGGTCCCCCTACAAGAGCCATGCTAAGTTAAGATGGTGTCTGACGAAGGAGTTTTGTCCAGGTTTGACTAAGGAGCATGCACACGCTAATTTGGAATTTAATGTCTCAGCTACCTTCCTGCTGCGAAGGTGGAGAATTTCCCTGAGTATATATACTCAGTTTTTGTATTTCTGTAAGGATCGATGGTAGAGCAAAGCTCCCGATTGTAAAGTTTTAATGGACATTCTAGTTCTCTAGTTATGTATCTGTATGTGAGATTTCTTGTTTAATAACAGACAACTTTCCCATTCCATCTGGTTTTCATCTTATACTGAGGGATTTCATGATTGACTGATTCACATGATTTATTGTGATTTTGTTATGATAAAGGTTTTGTTGTAGCGTTGTTACATTCTCCAGTGTTTCTGCAACTTGAATGTAAGAAGCTCTTGTGTCCAGGTTTTCCTCCTATAGTCTGTTAGAAGCCTGATGTTTATAATAGACCTTTGCAGTCCCTCATATAATTCTTCCACCTTCTCACCCTTACTACAACCTACTGTCTGAAGTTAGACTAAGACCTCACCTGCCTGTGCATGCTCGGCCTAGTCTCGAAGTTAGAATGACCACCCCTTTTGTAAACAATCGTGACATACAAACTTATGGGCTTCAGGAATTTTTCTGAGTTTACTTCCATTCAATCACCCTTTTTGTAAAAAATCCTGACATACAAAATTATGGGCTTCAGGCTTACTCCTGATGCAGTCCAAGAGTGACTTCTGATGTCAACAATATGTTTTGCACAATATTTTTATTTTGGTAGAAAAAGAAACTATCTGGAAACTGATTGTACCAACAGTCGACACTTGTTGGATCACTCTCATCCTTCATATATTCTTTCTTTCTAATATTATGGTAAATGTTAGAAATATCCTTCCTCATCATTAAGGTATCCCGAGTTACCCCCGTGAATAACTCACCTGATTGGTGCTCCACATCAGAGATGAATTTGTCCCAAACCATTGTAACATTAAAACCATCTTCAATCATATTTTCCACATTAGCGTGTATATCAAATGATAAATGTGGTGCATACTTGAATGTTTCAGGTCTACCCATTGCATTCTTCACATGACACATACCACCACATTTATCAATATGCCTACACTCATTGTATATTAAAACAATATCATTTGTACAAACATAAAGTCGATACATGATGAAGTGACATCTACAACCAACTTTAATGCTTTGGCATTGATTGAGTTTTTTTTTTGTTCATCCTTTTGGATTCATTGTAATCTCACCACTTGGGAGTTTACATGTGGACTCCGGGCCATATGCACACCAATAACTAGATAAGAACAATGATAACTAATTAGGAAACATGTCCACACTCATTTTCCATAATGAACTTGAATTATAAATTTAAAATCATATTAAGCAAATAAAGACTCACATAACATATTCCATATATGTGTTAATATGAGTACAAGCAATCCCATCCACTTCTTTAGATCGCTTTGTATTAACAACAAATTGAGTGGGAGCATCTCCACCTAATTGCTCTCCATTTATAAAATCTTCAAGTCGACTATATGGAATAATAGAAACTTGATCCCCTCCAATTTTTGTCCATGTTAGATCTTTAGCTGAAAATTCTATCATATCTTCAGGGTCTTCAGTGTCCAACTCCATAATGTCTTCCCACTTTCCCATCTATAGAATACCTTTAAAAATTTGAAGTTTTTAGAGATCAACACATACAACATTGAGTTTTTATAAAGATTTGTCAATGTTCTCTAATACTCAATATTGCATTATAATCCATTTTATGTGATCCATTGTTCTATAATCTAAATGGGATAACACGATAGAGTAAAATTCGGGACAATGATGAGAGTAATGAGATCTCATTGACTCGAGATCTCATTGACTCGTGTACATAACATTTTATAGAATAGTAAATAACGATGTTTTTTACAAACATAGTATCTAATGTTAGTTACATGAATGTGCTTAATCAACCATACCCATGCATATTCAAGATATATGCATATACATGCATACATACATGTGTGTGTGTGTGTACGCGCACGTGCAATATTACAAATGAAAAGACTACTCCTCTCCATTGTTATCACTATAACCAGGATGCATTTAATATGTGTATTCATATTCTTGTGGGTTGATGGTTGTAGCTAATTTCAATGCACATTAGCTTGGAGATGAACTTTGCAAATGCATCTTGGAGTATTTTTACTTGAATGGTTTTAATTGCATCTTGATATATGTGGCAAAAATAATCAAAGGTATTATTGTAGGTGGAATTCCCTACACTTTGTACAGAGCAGATGATGCAATCCCAAGTTGTTTCATATGGTTACACATCACACTATGAAATAAATCTAAACTTGTAATTCAATTAAAGAGCACACCTTAACTATAAGCATTGAACAATGCTAAGGAATTCCAATCCAAGGATTCCAACAAATTAGTGATAGTATTGTAGGTATAAACCACAATTCTACCCTCATATATATATTTGAAACTGTATGAGCCTTGCTAAAGAAGAGTTGGAAAAATATATAGTTTTGTAGAAGAAATCTGGCACTACAAGATAAGGGAAAAATGAACTTTTCCAGGTTGAGTTGAAAGGGAAAGTTCCATGCAAGGCCAAAAGGTACTCCAAGAAGAAGGTAAAGGAAAATTTTCATCACCTCATTTAGTAATTTAGTTTTTGGGGACTGAAACCCTCCATAAATGTGGAGGTATGATCCAAAATGTATCATTATATAATTTGTCATCTATATTGGTACTTTTAGGGTGAAAAAAATTAAGGAATTGGCTTGCAAGGACCATTTAAGCTAGGACTTGTCCTACTTTGGTGATTTGAGGTCTAGAAATTTTCAAAACTGGGTTGAGACATCAAATGACACTTTTGGGGGTCAAAACTTTACAAGGTTAGATCCTATCCCCTCGATCTTATTTACACACCGAAAGATTTCCAGCAATGCAAAAATCACCTCAATCAAAGTTCATATGCATTAGTTATGTTTCTCGCGAGTGGACCTAGATCATGTTGACCACTATGGTATCAAGTGGATGTCATGTCAGCCCCCATTACTCACACATGTCAGACTAGTAACATGTGGACTTTCAAGAAGATTCTAGAGGGTCCAAAACCATAACAATAATCGAGCGATGAGGAATGTAAAAACCTCAACCATGAACCTAAATGACTATCATGCTATGTTAAATACTAGGCCACTAGGAAAGGAAGGGGTTCCATTATTTTGGTATTGTTATTGTTCCATTGTTGAAAAACTCATCTAGAAATGAGATATTGAATCATAACACAAAAGGTAGAGGATTCTTTAGTATCCATTTAGACCACAATGTGTATGTAGAATACATAGCTAATACCCTTTTCTTTGTACTTGCATTTCATAATTAAAAAAAAAAATAGCATAGTATAGGCCTAGCCTTCTTATTAGATTTACTCTACTCTTGGATATGTGATATGTCTGAATAGTATGTTTATTTACTTGTTTCTTTATTTTGATCACTACATTAATAATATTAAATCTAAGACTAAAGTATTAAATTACATAATAAAATATTTCATAATATTGTAAACTCTGGGCTATCTACGCTAGTTGTTTCACTAAAATACCAGGTCATAAAAACTCACCCTCTAAAACTGGGAATAATACATCTACGCACATAATAATTTTAAAATGACCAATTTGACATAAATTATGAAAAGTTTTTTCTCGTGGATATTTGTGAATATGATATCTGGACTATTTTTGAATACGATATCTGGACTAGGAATTTGCCATTTTAAAATAAGAAGACAATTATAGTAATGATAATGGGATGTCCTATTTAATAATTCATGCCAATATATATATATATATATATATATATATATATATATATATATATATATATATATATATATATATATATATATATATATATAATTGAACAAAATATTCACAATCTAGCCTAACAGAAGCAATCCCAAAACACACATTTGCAATCCCTTACAAACTTTCAATTCTGTCATAATCTTAAAAAACCAGAAATTCTTCATGCTACTTTTAACCTATGAAACAAATAAAATCTAAAACTTATATTCAATTTAGCACTTGAATTAAAAACCGGACAAGAAATGGAACAATATCCACCAGATCAATTGCAATACGATTCATAACTTTGTCGTTCGAGTGGAGGATGCCTCTTAGGACTGGTGGGCCTATAAATTTCACTTCATCTAGATGAGATCCTACAACGGACAACATGGTTCAGAGAGCAATATTTTCTCTCTTTTAGAGATCTGGTCGTTTAATTTCCTGTCAATATTTCTAGATGGTTGTTCTGGGATTGGGATTAGGGAGGACACTATCGAGACATACACAGATACCACCAGGGCCTCCACCTCCTCCTCCTTTTGTACCTTCTCTATGCAACTTCATAGTCACAAAAAGGTAATCCCTCCTCGCTACCCCCAACCACCTTACTCTCGGCCAATGCCTTAATCTTACGGACATCGATGATCAATTGGGATGAAGGTTTCATGGCAATGTGCTTTTGTTTTATCCATCACGCCTCCATTCCTCCATGAATCGTGAGGGGGAAGATGAGGATCCAGCCAAATTTATTATAGAGGCTCTGTGCAAGCTTTTGGTGCAAACTTATATTCAATTTGGTTCTACAGTCCATTAAAACATACAACAATTTAGCACGGCTATGCCATTCTGAGAAATTATCCCCGAGGTTGTAAAAATTATCTGCGGAATCGAGCGTTAGTGAGTTCAAATGCGCTCGGTCGAAGGATATCAAGTGCACTGAGTGCAATAATGGGACATTTAGTGAGGCATGGCATGCACAACAAATTTCAATTAATAATGCGAAGAACAATGTTTTATGTCCTATACAATTAAATCCAATCAGACATTCAGTTATCCACACTACAAAAAACCAATCTCAGACGTCAAACTGGAAACTCTCTGGTAAGAAACGTTTCATGCTCATGAAGACAAATAAAGAGAAAATGGGTTAGGTGTAGTTTTTTGGGGTTGTTTTTTCAGACACCACCCATTTTTACTGCTGGGAGGTGTTCCTTCAGGGGCATATTCCTTTGGGACTTCTTTCAAGTAAAACCATTACTGGGTACAGTTCTTATGTCCTCAAATAACTATGTAAAATCAAAAGTAAAATCACATAGTAAAACCATTCTTCTTTACTTGAAAAATCACATTTATAATACAAAAATTTCTCGGGCATAATTCAATCTCATAGTTATGGACATCAACAGACTTGCATAATCCCTTCAATCTAACGTATCAGCAAAATAATCCCATAGTTACACTAGTACATTTGGGTCAAATTTTGACGGCGCATTCGATGCAATTGCCACTTTATATTGTCAGGAGAACGACAAACAACGGACCCCGACAAACGTCGTTTCACATGACGTCTCTTTTCCGACGACATAGATTTCATCGTTATTGCGACATCTTGAACGTGGCAAGACTGACGTCTTGAACATGGCAAGAGAGACGTCTGAAACGTGGCAATAGAGACATCTGGAATGTGGCAAGACCGACGTCTTAAACGTGGCAAGAGAGACGTCTTGAACATGGCAAGAGAGACGTCTGAAACGTGGCAAGACCAATGTCTAAAACGTGGAAATAGAGACATCTGGAACGTGGCAAGACCGATGTCTTAAACGTGGCAAGACCGACGTCTTGAACGTGGCAAGAGAGACGTCTGAAATGTGGCAAGACCAACGTCTTGAAGGTGGCAAGAGAGACGTCTAGAACGTGGGAAGAGAGATGTCAGGAACGTGGTAAGAGAGACGTCTTAAACGTGGCAATAGAGACATCTTGAACATGGCAAAACCGACGTCTTGATGGTGGCAAGAAAGACGTCTAGAACGTGGGAAGAGCGACGTTAAGAGGTATCATCTCCGACGTGGTTGCTATGGGATCAACACTCCAAGATGTCACAATAGTGACCTTCTTGTAGGTATTTAAAAAAAAAATACAATATCAGTACTAAGAGGGACAGGTACATTAACCTTTGCTAAGATACTAGCCATATCAATATTTAAATCTATATCATCGGTCTATATTTAAGAAACTCGGATTTTTTTATTAACAATTTATCCTCTTATTTTATGTATCCATTAGATACAGTGTTCTTAACACTTTCATATCTCTATAGCCACTAGGTGGCATTGGTTCTTTTATTTCAATCTTAAATAATGACCTAAGATTTTTTTGCTAATA
>JZKD02S0005348.1:5828-27250 GCA_000966675.3 Picea glauca
GTACTACCATCCATGAGTTGGAAACTATATCAGATGGATGGATTCTTGATGAGTTTGGTTTTCAGCAAGAGTTTTGTTGATCCAAACCTATATTATTACAACATTGGTGATGAGAGCCTGATGTTGATGACTTATTCAGAAAGCCTTGTTGTTGTATACACGTAAGCTTTGACTTCTGATTTCGAGATGAAGGATATGAGTATGATTCACCACCTCATGGGACAAGAAGTATGACAGAGGACCGATGAGATTTTTCCTAAGTCAAGAAAAACATGCAGCAAGAATATTAAAAGAAGTTCAATATGATAGAATGAAAAAACACCATGGATTTGAAGAAAATGAATGATGATGATTCAGACAAGATTGATCCACAACTGATTGGATCATTGATGTATCTAGTTAACACCAGACCTAATTCATGCTATGTAGTGAATGTGATTATTCAATCCATGAGTTAGCCGAGACAAACTCACTGGATAGAAGTAAAGCACGTATTGAGATATATACGTGGCACAATTGGATATGGCCTGAGATATGCCTCCAGTGTGAACTTGAGTTTGCAGGATATGCCGATACAGATTGAGCAGAGAGTACAGTGGACCAGAAGAGAACATCCGGTTGTTGTTTTTACCGTGAAGTTTACCATGGTTTCCTGATGCAGCAGGAAACAAAACTCTGTGGCCTTGAGTACCACAAAAGCAGAGTATATATCATCGAGTGTGCGAAGCAATGTGGCTTCACAAGCTTCTAACATATTTACTTGATCATGAAACATATTCTATGATGACAACAAGATCCATGTGTAAATCTCTTTGAGAACCCCGTATTTTGTGATGGATCGAAACACGATAAGATGAAATATACTTATATCAGAGATATGATGCAGAGGAAAATAGTACACTTATAGTACCTTCCTACACATGAGCAGATTGCAGACATCTTCACCAAATTAAACTCGTGAAGAGTACCTCCCTAGTTGAGAGGGGGTGTTGATAACTCCAACTAAGACAAAGTTCCAAGTACATCCATGTGAGACTTGGCATGATGAGGAATGCCTCCCTAACTAAGAGGGAGTGTTGATAATTGCAGCTACATGAGACATTCTCCAGCTTACAAACCTAAGAGAAAGCCTCTGAGAGGGGTGCCTGGTTCCTATCTAAGAAAGAGTTGGAATGTAGAGATGGCCTCCTCCTTACAGAGAGTTGAGAAGAACTCCAGATGATTCTCCTGTGTAACGTAGTGAGAAAGGAGATCTATAGAGTTGGATGTGCCTGTGGCTGAGCACAAGGTGAACGTGTGAAATCCCAAAGTGTTGGGTGCATCCTCATGAGAACAGAAATGAAGATGATGTATTAGCCTTCTCTGAGCATAAGAGTTGATGAGAAACTCTAGATGAATCTCATGTGTAATGCAGTGGGAAAGAAGATCTATTGAGTGGTCGTGCCTATGGACGAGCACAGGTGAACGTGATCCTAGTGGATACGCACTAGTGAAGAAGTGGTTCTTCTGTGTAATGCAATGAGCCAGAGATATGGACATCCCCATGGATGTGCCCCTAGTGGATGAGCACTAGTGGGTGTATAAGATCCCTTGCTATATTGTTCAAGAGTCAGACCTGTTTGTAACCCTAATTGTAATATAAAGGGTACAGGTCGGCCCCACCTTAATGTGATTAATAATTAATGGAAAAGATAATTAATCTAGTCAATATTAATTATATTGTGAGCTAGTGATGTCAGCCCTGTTGTGCCAATAGACACTTATGTTGATAGGTTCAGTCTAGTATAAGTAAAGGTAAATTCCCCATTGAGGAATCATATCTTTTGTGTGAGTTTGGAAATTTCAACAAGTACACCTTCTTGGGAAAAGTGCGCACCTCTCTTAAGCGCTAGTCTTCTAAGGTTTAAGCACCCTTTTGTGTGCTAGTTTTTCTTGGTGGTGAAGGTCTTTCTCTTGAAGAATATAGCAAAGGATTTGGTTGGGTTTTCTTCCCTTGTTGAGAAGGGTTTCCCAGGATACATCTTGTGTTCTTGTGCATGGTGTTTCTTCTTGTAATCTTGGTTGCTGCAACATTATTGGTTATGGTTAAGTTATATGCTAAAATGGAATGAACTTCATGATTAACCTTGCTTATTCAAAAATTCAAGAATTGAAAGCCTATGGTCACTCTTGCTTTTTCTTACTAATGGAGCTGAAAGGATAGTATGTGTGTATTTGGTTTTACCCTTAAAATATCAATACATAGATTTTTTTTATTGGAAAAATAAGTCCTCCCTGTTAACATGCTTCATCCTCAAAGCATGGGTAGAGAACATCTCTTAAAAAAGACTTATTCATCTTCTTGTAACTTTCACCTATTTGTTTAAGGTTGAAGACATCGGGTGATATGACTTCTAAGTCTTTGAACATTATTGTCACATTATAAAAGGATTAATCCATCCTAAGTTGATTTGATCCAGATTGGATCATTATATTATTTGTCATCTATCTTGATGCTTTAAAAGTGGAAAA
Organism: Picea glauca; assembly: GCA_000966675.3. Lineage (NCBI taxonomy): Eukaryota > Viridiplantae > Streptophyta > Pinopsida > Pinales > Pinaceae > Picea > Picea glauca. Next base: position 8,340 of record JZKD02S0005348.1, read on the forward strand.
AATTGGGGGAAGTAGCTTAAGGGGTCATTTTAATGACAAGTCCCAATTTGGAAAACTTTGGTTTGAAACATTTCAGATCCATTTTGAGGCATCAAACGACATTTTTGGGGGTCAAAACTTTCTCATCAATAACTCAGACCTTGTGATGTTATTCTACACATCAAGACCTTTCCAACAGTGCAAAAATTGCTTCAATCAGAACTCGTATGCAATAATCATGCCTCCCATAAGTTGACCTATTGTGTTGACCACCATGGTACGAGAGGATGCCACGTCAACCCCCATTACTCATACATATGGGGCTAGACATGTATGGACTTTCAATAAGATTATAGAAGGTCCAAAACCTTCTCACAATTGAGGGTTGAGGAAGTCAAAATCCTACCCCTAGATGGATATCAGGTTATGTTAAATACTAAGCCACTGGGAGGAGAGGGGGTTCCATTATTTTGCATTGTATCTTGTTACATAACTGAGCCTAACAATTGAGAGTGGTATTTTTGTGAGAATAATAGAGGAGGAGGGATTTTGTAACAACCATACATGCCACAGTGTCAATGGCAACTCCATAGAGAGTGCATCTTTATTTGTACTTGCATATGAAGAAAAGAGAGCAGAGTGACCTCACCTTCTAGCTAGGTTTTCTCCCGTATTGGGTTTCCCAAGTTATATCTTGTGTTTATTTGTGGATGGTGTGTGAGTATTTATTTATGTTCTCTATTTTTCGCATTTCAACTATTGCATACATTTAAGCAGAAAAAACCAATAACTAAAGAATATGAGATCTAAGGAAACTAACCTTCACAATAAATATTTTGGTAATTTTAATAGATATATTGTGATGAATTGTCCAGTGGAATATCCATGACAGTTTACAGATCAAGATTCTTTCAAGAAATCCATGTTCAACGAGTAAATGAAATGTTGACTTTTTTTAGGTAACTTTGGACATTGGCACATTGATTCTTGCATGCTACAACTTTTGTAATTTGGATGACAATATGGTACCCTGGTAAATTGATCCTTCTTAATCTCATATTTAATATTTTATGATTTACTCGTGTTGTCATGTTGGTATTCAATAGTTTTGTATTCTTGAGTGTGTTGACAATATTTCATTGAGATACAACTTCATCAGTGGCAATTGATGGACCTTCAATTGTAACTATATCATCTCCTTGTCATCAAATTATTTCTCGATCTCAATTATTGGTTGCTCTTCATCTAATAAAACTTCATTAGTAGCAACATTAGACTCTTCCATTTATTTGAGTTTGTCGGGGTTTCCTTATTTATAGTTTTGACTTTACCATCAAGAAACTTCCTTGGTTCAATGGGATTAGTTAAGATTTCTTGATCGACCAATTGTTTCTTGATTTTGAGTAACCTTTTCTTCTCATTCTTCTCATTCTTGACTTTTGCAAGCAAATTTTTATTATGATTTATTGGGGGAGAAATTTATTCGTTCTTGTTAGATATGTCTTTACTAATATTTTCAAACACTTTGTTGTAAGTATTTTACATTGTTATTGTGATGTTGATGCTCTTTTATATGTTGTTGATATTGACGGGCTTCTACGTCTTGGTAGTGCAATTTCCTTTCCATTTGAACAATGTCTTCATCTATATCGAGAAGAACTTTGTTTAATTATCTTATTTTTTCTTCATATTGCATTGCATCATCATGCACATCATCAATATCTTCTAATGATGAAGATTTTGTGCACGATTTCACTATAAATTCCTACAATTTTATCTTCCTATTGTGGGAAAAAGTCAAATATTTCATTTTTAAATTCAAGGTGAAAAACACCCAATGCTTTCGTCCATGTCCAACCTAAAATAATGTCAATGTTTTCACAYATAGAGTATTATTACCTTGAACTATGATTTAAMCATATGATCATCAACACTTGTAGATTTTTTATGTCATAACATTTTTTTTCAAAAAATAGCCTTTCGATTATATCGAGCTTAGAGATTTGTAGATGATCATGAGGTATGGGATGGTYAATGTTCATTCTTAGTTGGTGAGAAAAAACCCTAAATTGTCTAAGATWGAAACARAGGCTATGCAATAATTCACCCCTAAAATAGCTCAAAGTGATGATAAAACAATATTGAAACTATGGTAATAATGATAAAGTTTAGGAYAAAGTAGCTCTCTTAGATGAAATCCAATCATACCTTAAATACCTCCTCCGTAATTTCTCTATGGACTTCTCTTCTAGATACTTTGAGATTGGGAATTACATAATAGGTGTTGGAAGATCATCAATATATAGGGAAAATAATGTAGAAGAGTCATAACTACTGCATTCTAGGAAAGTTGATAGTTGTGTTTGGGCAAATGCATGGAAAATAGTAAATTATAAGCTATTTAAAATTAATAACAAAGATGCATTCATGTCTTAAATTTAATGATTATATAGGTGATACAAAAAAATAACTCATAATACAGATTGTTATATTTCTCGAAGTTTAATATACTAATTCTCACATCTACATAGTAAAGTTGCTAATACATTTGTACAAAATATTGTTATATAATGTGTATTGTTTGATATATGATGCTATAAATAAATAAAAGGAGTGAAAATTTGTCGAATGACTGCAAATCAACTTACCATGGGTTGTTAGGCTTATAACTATTAAGTTGGTTTCATATTGCAAGAATGCAAGCCTACTCAAATATTGCCTATTGAAATATCATTATTTATTATGGGAGGTTTATGGTCCAAGGTTGGTCAATGTACAAGTTGCAATTCAAAATTGCTTCAACCTCATGATACCATGATTTTCACTAGCTTAGGTAAAGTAGTTGTCTCCTGTTGAGGCTAATTAAATCTTCTTACTACTAAAAGAAGAATAAATATAAACAAATACATTTCTAAAAGGAGAAAATCGTGTTTAAAAGCTAGACTAACCCATGTAGCTTCTAACAATGCCATGTTGGAATACACAATAATTTTTGTGTTTCAATGTTCCAAAAATCAAGATTAGACCATTTTGTTTTAGCTTTGTCTTAACTAATTTAACAACATGGGTGTAAGTGTTTAAGCTTGCACTTTAAGTGCAATCCTAGAGCATAGTGGTTACTAATGTGGAATGGAATCTCAACACGAGGATCTAACATTATATAAATACTTTGTATTGAATTTTTTCTTAGTAAATACATACGACATAAATTATATTGGTGAGAAAATAGTCATATTAATAATATAATATATACATGTTATGAGCTATGAGCTTTCACTGCATGTAGGGTTTTACATGACTAACAAAAATTCTTAAATTGAAATTGATACACGGACACCCAACATGGCATTGACATTTAGATGAATAACATCCAAGGTATACCAACTTTCTTGAATTTGGATTAAGTTAAATTACATCCAAGGAAATTACTAAAGAATAATCTACAAAATAGCCATGATAGATTATGACTAGTAACCTATGGGAAGTGCACCAATAGATGTTGAAAGATAACTATCAAATATTAATAATTCATCCACAAATGACTGTGAAATTTCCTTAAGAGACGAGGAAAAAAGAATAGGATGCCCCTAGAATAAGCGGTTTCACCCATACCCCAAGTTAAACTAACCCTCATGGGGTGGTAGGTGTGGGAGGGGTTATCACTAACCCCAAAGGAACAATTGAATATACCTATGCCTAGAGTCTGGGAATCTCTTTTAATAAATAGGTTGAAGCATACACACTCCTACAAGGCTTAAATCTAGCTAGTATCCTTCATATTCAAAATCTAATTGTAGTTGGAGATTCAAAGAATGTTATAAGGTACATGCTCTTGGGAACCAATCCATCAGACTTCAAGTTATCCTCGAGGTTTGTTAGAATCAAACAAGTTATGACTTCTATTCCCAAAGTCAAGTTCTATCATGTACTTTGGGTAAACAATTACCAAGCTGATAAATATGCAAACAATGTAACTTTAGGAAAACATGGAATTATTGTTATTAATAACAAGGTTTACCACCAATCAATCCCATGATGATATATGTCAACTCACATAGGCTCCCATTAAAGGGGCACATGGCTCATAATTTGGGTGACAAAACACTTGGTGTCATCCATTATGTGAAGCGACCACTCCCATGTTGCATGCTTCAATTACATTTCATCCACAATTAGGAATCAACACTCTAAAGTCGACATAACCAAGGTGTGATTATGGCTTAGGAGATGGATTCTTTTGTGTGATGATTCAATCATTCCTGCTTATGGTTCTGGTTGGTGGATTTCAACCTAGTATTTAGGCTCTTGGAGTGGTGTTTCTTTCTTGTAGGATTTTTGGATAGGTGGAAGTTCTCCCACCTTTTTTTTCCTGCAATTTGGAAAGATCCCGTGGAGGAATTTGCTCGGGAGGTTTACTCTCCTTGTTCTAGTTTTCTACTTTCATTTTTTTGGTCATCTGGATTCCTTGATGGAACTTTGGATCCTTTTGGACTATAGGGAAGTTCTTGTTAACAATTATGGAAGCAGTTAAGCAATTATTTGGTGCTATGGGTGGCGTTTTCCTACTCATGTTTATTTATTTGTGGATGAGGCAATGGTATTCAGTTTAAACATCAACTTGGACTGGGTTTATGTTTCTTTTGGCCTTTAAAGTGCCTTCATACTTCTCATAAGCTTGGAAGCTTCGCTTCTATTATGTGTTTCTCTTATTCTTGTGGTATGGTACTCTATCAACTTCCAATGGAATCTTGTGAACTTTAGTAGATTCGTCAGGCATTAAGGAGGCATGAGGGGTTAATTGAGGGCAATAACCACTCAATTTATAATGTTTCAAGGAAAATTTAAGAACAAGGCACCAATATATAAGCTCAACTAGAGGTCATAATGGGGATTTTGGTGCAATAGAGGTGACACACTAGAGCAATGGAAGATGAGTGTGTGGCTCTTCACAAAGCTATAACCAATACATCTTGTGGACAACATGTTGGAATTTTAAATCAGATATTTCTTGTGAATTTGAATTCTAGAAAATTCATGGACCATTCAGTGCATTAGCTACAAGATCTGAATGTGCAGGTGTTGGAGTTTGACAGAGAAGCAACTGATGAAGTCATCAATAAATATACATCTAGCTAAGTTGAAATGCATTTTAAGATTATCACACTATTAGGCAATTGAAGTAGAATTTACACTATTAGGTACTTTTTTGAAAGTTTGTGCTTGAAACCATTTGTACTGGACATCTATAAGCTAATCTATGTTATGTTTTGTACAATGGGATTTTGATGAGAACCCTTTTTCTATGTAACCTTGCTATAAGCATTTTTTGCATCCTTTTACTTAATACAAAGATATACTAGTTATTGTTTTAAAAAAAGTTAAACCAACCCTCAACCTCCATTTAAAGAGGTCGTAGATGCACAACAAACCAAAGAAAGGCAAACCAAAGAACCAACCATGGACTCCAACACAAATATTGATAGGTAATACACTCAAGGTCGCTTGAATGAGGCACATGCAAAGCAAAACACAAAGGTAAGGCAAGATAATCAAACTCCCAAACATTCATTCAAATGGATACTCTCAAAACGATGTCAATCATACTAAATTTGATATGTCTAAACAAAATAATAAATTCTAAAAACCAATGTCCAAAAAACATTATAAGATGTAAGATATGGCCAACACAAAGTGGCAAACTTAATTCCCATAAAACCATCCACCAACACCTCACCCCAACTACAAATACCATTTTGTATGTTCTACATTCTCAAATTGAAATGAAAATTTCCAATCAAATACAAACTAAAGACTACAAAATCCAAACATAAGCTTTTATCTGTAACGACCCCGCTGTTACGTCAACTGAATGAGTACATGTAATTTATTTTTTTTGCATTAGGATATTAACTCGTTACAACATAATAACCAAATACATCATTGTAATTGAAACGAAACATAAGCATTGCATTAACATAACTAAAAAGCGGCACAAGTCAACACATAAATGATGACTCAATCAATGCATCACAATAACTAACAATGACACATCAACACATTAGGATCGATTGAAGCAATATACAAATGAATGATCAGCCATGTCATTGAGCATTAAAAGAACTACCCGCTCAACCTATCCTGCATGGTTAAGACCTCCAGGACACATAAGAAACGCTCAAGCCTAGGATTCATCCGATTGATTTTGACCATTTAAGGTCTCAGGGTTGGCGACTGTTATGAGGAACAAGGAGGTGTCTAAATCACGCTAATCCAATCAACTGACAACAACTAGATCAATCATCAATTTGATCATCAATTTTTCATGGTGCAATAGTATTTTAATTACTTAACTAGACATACATCAACATTATCCTCAGTACGTGCAATTAATTTAATAACTTAATCATTCATCAACATTAAACATTCACTGCACAAGAGTAAACTATCCATTTATTTCATGGTGCAACAGAATTCAAGTACTCAATCGATCATACATCTATGTTATTCACGACGCAATGGTAATCTAGTTCTAATCAATCATGCATCATCAATAATTAAAGGCGCCATAGAAAACTAGTTATTAAATCCATCATACAACTACAATTTAAAGGCGCATTAGTAATAGTTAATAAGTCAACATATGTCAAGAATATTAATGACGCAGTAGAAAATTCTATAACAAAACATACATAGAGTAATTGACACAATTACCATCTAGGAAACATTCTAACTATAGTCCAACTACCATTACATGTATCAACATAATAGACACAATCACCATCTATGGCAGCTTCCAACGATGGTTCTACTAACTAACATTTATCAATGATTGACGCAAATTGCATCGGTGATCAATTCCAAGTTCTACTATGACAACATTTATCAAAAGGAATGACAGGATTAACACCTGGGTCTATTCCACCAATGGTTTCAACTTCAACAATCCAAAAACGCTCATCGGTAAGTGCATTTGTTGTTAAATGAACCCCTAACAAACTTTTCATCATGAACTCACTCAACATTATTGAAAGTTATTACGAATACACCTTACCTTTAAATTATGAAAATGAATTCAACCTAAAAAGTGTAATTCTTAAGAAGCAAGAATTGGGCCTAAACATAAGATGGTGAACGAGATTATGATTGAGATCTCATCAATACACTATAAGACTTGTTACCTAAGGAATGAATATCAATCATGCCAAATTATATACATAATTGATAAACAATACTTAAGGCACTTCATTTCAGTCATAAGGGCTTAGCCACCTTATGTATCCATCAATATTCCTATAACATTTACCCCAAAATTCAGACGATGAAATTTAACTCATGAATTGGGACACCAAGCGATTAATAGAACATGAGCAAGGTTTACTGACAGGAGGATTTAATTGGACATACCCTAAATCAGGTTCCCATTGATCGGTGCGCTCAGAGGGGAGAACAGTAAAATGTATAGGATTTGGCGAACGTGGCAACGCACAACGGTCTCGCCCATGCTCAAGTATTCAATGCCAAATTAAAACCAACCACCAACCAATTTATCCATGGATGAGGGTGAATCAATCCATGCGCAAGGAGGTAATCCCTAGAAAAATGCTAGTCGAGGGAGGAGGAAATCGCAGGTTAGATTCTCTGCCAAAAAGCAGGAGGGTTTTGAGGATTCGCCGAGGGACGACCAATGATAGTCGTTGGTCTGGTTGAGAAAAAACGCAGGTTCGAATCTCTTGCAAAAATGCAGGAGCGAATCTCTGCAAAAGCGCAGGAGCGAATCTCTGCAAAAATGCAGGAGCGATTTATGGATTCGTCGAGGGAAGAGAAATGAAAATTACTGGTCTGGTTGAGCAAAACGCAGGTTCGAATCTCTGCAAAAACACATGAGATATTTATGGATTCGCGGAGGGAAGACAAATGAAATTTTACTGGTCCAGTTGAGAAAAATGCAGGTTCGAATCTCTACAAAAACGCAAGAGCGATTCTTCAAAGTACAGAGCATAGGAGGGGTACACTCAACAACCCCACCATTTCTCTTTGCCCAAATTTTCTTATAATTTGTGTTTCTTAGCAGTTTTTATTTCCATAAACCTCTACCAAAAGGCACAATATGATAAAGATGAACGAAAAAATAATCTTTTTCATAGTGAAAAGCACACTCAAAGACTTTCACTAAAAGTGTAAAAAGGCCTAGCCACTGAATGTGCATCATTTAAAAAACCCCAGGCGACTTCCCCAACACGCATGGCAATTTTTTTTATAAAACGTAGAAGAAATAAATCATAGAGGGTACAATTTTTATAAATCACAGAGGAAGCATTCAATAGTCACAAGTCTTCACAATCCCTTCAATCAAACACTGATTCAAATTTTATTATTCCATTTACAATCACAACTTCATGACAAGATTCAACCATAATATACAATCGGTTCAACAATTACAACTTGAAATTTAAATACTGTAACCGTCGAAGATGGGCTTGATGACGATCCTTGGCGACTGACGATCCCTTATTTCATCTGCTTGCCAACCGTTGAGACTTCACCGGTACTTCCCAGCCAACGCTAGGGGTACTCTTCTTCTCTCTTAGCCCCCCAAGCCGCAAAGGGGTCACACACAAACACAACCAGAATCCTATAGCTCCCATCTTGCCTTGCAAGGTAGAGCTACCAGTCTCTCTCTCGAGCTGGGCATCCCAACTCTCACAGGTAAAACTAGTCAGAATTTCTGCAACATAACCTTACTCATAACCAGTCTGATCCATTCCTCCTCTCATCCATTTGTTTTATAGAATTTCCTTAGTGCCAACTTGCCATTTGCACATTTAATTCGTCCTTTTAAAAATTTAATTAGGAATTATTCCCCTCATACACTTGTCACCCTTTCCCTTAGTTGCACAAGTAAATCCACAATTTAATTTAATTAAATGCCAATTTTCCTCACCCATCCTAAAAGCGGTCCTAAAATCACTCCTAGTTGTCCCTTTATTCCCTTTATTTCACATTTATTACTGACGCTTTTCTAAAACAGAGTTGAGTTAAAATAAGAATGTTCTCTAGTTAGACTACACTCTAGATACCTTTCTAAGCTTACACATTCTTGCATGCTTTATTCCTTTCTTATTTTAATTTTTAATTTGGTATTTTATACACACGTGTATTGTATTAATTCTTTAGATTTATTTTATCTCTCTTAATCTCTTAAGTTGGTTCACCTTCGTCTTATTTCATCTAATTTGTAATTTAGTTTTTGTCCTCTCATTAACTTAGACTTAGGCTTAGTTAAATTTTTATTTGCAAAAGCTTAGACCATTAGGGATTATGATTAATAAATTCAGTCTTTAATTAATTAATTGATCAATTAATTAATTCGACAGTGCTCAAGATTTTACAGGTACAACATTCGCTCAAAGTTTTCTAGGCCACCTAGATTCATTGACTCACCTTTTTAAATACCACGACGTGCCCTTCAAGACACACTCCGTGCTCCAAGGGTGCCGCTCACCTTTGATTCAAATTTTAACTACGCGACGTGCCCTTCAAGACGCACTCCATGCTCCAAGGGTGCCACTCGCCTTTGAATAGTTTTGGTAGTTGTCCAACCCTTGGAGTAAATACTCCATTCAGGCAACCTTGTGAAAGACTAAGAGATTCTAAGGAATAAGGACCCTGCCTTATTGCGCTCCCCTTAGAATCTTTGTGAGTGACTGTCTCAGTCTTCCCTCACGACATTGTGGACCTCTCGAACTAGGTAATCATTAACCTACAATTTGAGTCACAACGTGAGTGCTAGTAGGTTGTGTTAGAGGTACTGCCACACCTCTCCCTCAATATCTGGTCTATGTGCATGGCCCCTTACTCCTTATGTGAGTCAGGTTAGCAAGCAATCGTTAGCATGCATTCATCAACGAAACACTATCAATGATCCATAAACAACATCATAATATAATTGATCATAGGTCACATATGCATAAATAAAATACTCAAACCAATACAATCCACTCCCTGACTCAATCCAGAGTCCAAGGAGGTCCATTGATGCCATCGACATCCTCAAACTTTCAAGTTTCCTGCACACTCAGGGGAAACTTGTCAATAACATCTGTCAATACATAGATATCAAATAACATAAAATCATAATCCATCAACATCATCATAAGAATCCATAAGCAAAACAGACAACATATACTAAAACCGGATCACTTGCATGCAAGTGTCCTCAAAGAATAAGTCAATAACATGTGCTCGCATGAGCGGGATGTTACATACACCCCCTCTTGTTTTAAAATTCGTCCTGAATTTTCAAAGTATATAATGTTGTAAATAAAGCATCTAACAAGATCTAAAAGTCTAACTATCAAACAAATATGGAAATTGTTGGCGCATATCATATGTGTCCTCCCAAGTAGCCGAGTGTGGACTATAATTTTGCCACTGGACCTTGACCTAATCGACCGTTCGATGCCGTAACTATCGAATGTGATGGTCCATAATGCAGATTAGCTCTGTCGTGAGTGCACCCTCATCCGACACCGCAAGAAACTCATGTCAATCTCATGTATAGGATCAGTAACATAATTTCTCAAAACATATACAAGATAATCATCGTGCATACACCTCCCAGAATGAGGCAAGGCCAGTCGATAGGCCATGGGTCCCGTCCTTTTTACAACTTTGAAAGGTTCCACAAACCTAGGAGAGAGTTTAGCACCTTTTTTGAACTTAATCGAACTCTGGTGCGATTTCATCTACAAGAAAACTCAGTCGCCGACTTCATAGTTGCAGTCAACGCGATGCGCATCAACATAACTATTATGCCAATCTTGTGCTTCTTTAATCCTTTGTCTTAACATTTGCATTTGTTCTTCCATTTCTTGGATCATTTCTGGTCTCACCAGGAGCCTACCCTCAAGTTAATCCCAACACAATGGCGTTCGATGCAGTTGCCCATAGAGAAACTCAACGGTGCCATCTTAACAGTACCTTGATAGCTGTTGTGGTACGCAAACTCTACCAGTGGAAAAAACTCCTCCCAACATTTTTGTTGGTCTAATACATACATACACAACACATCTTCCAAAATTTGGTTTGTTCCATCTCTCTTCCCATCTGTCTCAGGGTGATATGTTGTACTAAAGTTCAATTGTGTTCCCAAGGCCTCTTGGGAACTAGTCCAAAATCGTCTTGTAAACATCGATCCTCTATCAGATATGATTCTTTTTGGCATGCTAGGTAGTCTCACAATCTTGCTGAAAAATTCTAACTATGTCGGGTGCCTGATACGTTGTACGCACAAGAATAAAGTGTGCATTATTCGTCAGAGGGTCAACTACCACGAAAATCGAGTTGTGCCTCCTTGTCGTCAGCAACAATCCAACAATAAAGTCGATCGAAATGGCCTCTCATTTCGAGTCTGGAATGACGTGTGGTTGTAGTAATCCAGCTGGATGTCTATGTTCAGCCTTCACTCGCTGACATTTTAGACACCTCGCCATGTAGCTAACTATGTCCTCCTTGATCCCTTCTAGAAGAATAATGGCTTATGGTGTGCCCTCATCTTTGTGACTCTTGGATGAGCCATGTAAACTGCTCTATGATCTTCGCTTATGATCAAATTTCTCAATTTGTTGTTAGACGGTACGTAAATCTGGTCATTATACCTCATCCATTTGTCATTGTCCAATGTATATCTTTCAAACCTTGGTACCATCATGGTGTCTTGTCCGATAATCTCCTTAACCTCTTTATACTAGTCATCGTCGAACTGTATAGTTAGAATCTTTTCTCGAAGATTTATCTGAAGAGGTATTACCAAGAATATGCGTGGTCTCTGAATTAACGCATCTGCCACTCTGTTCACTGTTCATTCAATGTACTTAATCTCAAATCGTATTTTCTAAGTAATACTGACCAATGCTTTTGCCGCGCGTTCAAGTCATTTTGCGTAAAAAGTGTTGCATTCCACAATGATCTGTTTTTTTTTGTTCAAATTTTCATCCAATCAGATAGTGTCTCCACACTCTCTAGGCATACATAATAGCCAATAATTCCCAATCGTGCGTCGCGTAGTTCTCCTCATGCCTTCTTAATTTCCTTGAGATGTAGGCGATCACTTGACTGTCTTGTGTCAATACTCCGCCTAAGCCTTCCTTGGACGCATCTGTGCATACCAAGAAATCCTTATCCACGTCGGGGACTTCGAGCATCGACGTTGTCGTCAACAACCCCTTGAACTTTTAAAATGCTTCCGTGCACCTCTCGATCCATACAAACTCGTTGGTTTTCTTTTGCAATTCTGATCGGATTTGCTATCTTCGAAAAACCTTCGATGAACCGTCAGTAATATCCTTTTAAACCCATAAAGCTATGTACTTATGGTACATTCATTGGTGTAAGCCATTCCATAATAGCCTCTACCTTCACTGGATCCACAACGATGCCTTCGCTGGAGATAACATGCCCTAAATAATGAATCCTCGATTGATAAAAAGAGCCTTTCGATAGTTTTCCGAATAATTTGTTTTCTTGTAAACACTGTGGTACCAAGCACAAATGTTTGTCATGTTCTTCCGTCATCCAAGAATATATCAATATGTTGTCAATGAATACTTGAAAAAACTTGTCCAAGTATTTGCAGAACACCCCATTCATCAATCTCATGAATACCCCTGGGGCGTTTGTCAGTCCAAACAGTAAAATGGTAAACTCGCAATGTCTGAACCTCGTCTTGAATGCGGTCTTAGGAATGTCTTTCTCTTTGATTAGTAACTAGTGATATCTTAATATCAAGCCGATCTTCGAAAACACAGTCGCGCCTTTCATTTGATCAACAAATAATCTATTCTTGGCAATGGATACTGGTTCTTGATCGTTGCCTTGTTCAATTGACGGTAATAGATACAGAGTCTCCATGACCCATCCTTCTTTCTTATGAAAATAATAGGCACACCCCAAGGTGACACACTTGGACGTATAAGTCCTAGGTCCAAAAACTCTTTGAGTTGCATTTTCAACTCCTATAACTTAGGGGTCGACATCCGATAAGGCGTTCTTGCTATCGGTTCAGTTACAGGTTTTAAGTCGATGGTAAATTCCATCTCTCCTACGGGTGGAGAACCTGGTAACTCTTCTGAGAACATGTCTGCAAACTCTCGCACTACTAGAAGGTTTTCTAATCCTTTCGCCATGCCCTTGTCGTTCAACGCTAATATTGCATATAACTTGCATCCTTTGCACATATTCTTTTGTCGTCCTAGGGAAGAATGAACCTCAAGGACACTTCCTAGTTTCTTCCTACGATCACCCTTCTCTATCCCTCATCATCGATCAACTCAATCGTTTTGTCTTATAGTTGAGTATCACATCATGCGATTCCAACCAGTCCCTATCGATCATGATGTCTCATGATCCTAAGATCGTGACATATAGGTCAAACTTTGTTACAAATCTCTCAAGTTAATGTGATAGTCTGTAACCCTTCCTCCAACCTTCTATTTGGCACCCAAAGCCATTCTACGTATCTAAAATGGTCTTTTTCCACTGCCCTTACCTTAAATCTTTGCAGTGCTGCACTAGAATTCAAGCTCTATGTAGCACTAGGATCTATCAAAATACTAAAAGTTTGGTCGGCAACGATACCTGACATCTCGAGAAAAGTGGAATGGTGCTCGGCCTGGCGATTATTCATCGTTGCGTGAATCCTGTGGGTTTTTCCCAAGTCTCCAACTGCAACGTGTCTTGTTGATCTGATCGTTCTGGCCTTCTCAATAGGACATTCTCACTGGTAATGTGGCTCTCCACACGTCCAACACTCGGTCTTCGGTCCAGTACTTCTGGTCCCCGAAGTAGAAGTTGTTGGCCTTCCAGCCTGAGATCTTGGTCTGCTCTACTGAACAAGCCTAAACTGTGGCTGTTGGTGGTGCTGTCGTTGATGCGGTGGTCCCCTGTAGGGAGTCCTCTGCTGAGGAACCTGTTATTGTTGTGTCGTGAACATGGGTCCTCTAGACGTATCTCGACACCCTGATGTCTGTCTGGCTGACATCTGATGCTGCTGCACACCTGATGTTGTCTATCCATACGGTCTTGCGGGAGTCCTACCCTGACTCCCACGGTCAATTCTTCCTCAGTTATGAGGGCTTTTTGGACTGCATCGTGCAACATTTGAGGCATTGAGATCCTCACCTTCGCACTAATGTTGGAGTTGAGGCCGAACACAAACTTGCTGACCTCCAGCTTCTCCGTGTTCAAATGCGGGGCATACTGAAGTAGCTCCCTAAATATGGCCTCATACTTCAGCACTGTACGACCACCCTGTCGTAAGACATTGAACTCATTGAGCTGGCGCTCAATGAATTCCTCTGACAATTACTTCTCCTGGAATCGTTCCTCGAACAATTCCCATGACACGTCTTCAACGACCATGGTTAATTGAGGTAGGAGCGTCTTCCACCATAGAAGAGCACTCATTTTTAGGTGAAAGACCACCATGCGAACCTTCACGTTGGAGGTGTAGTCATGAAGTGCAATGCACGTTGTCTGTTCTCTAGCGATGCCCCAACGACTGAGCCGTCTGTGGCACCCATGAACTCGGGAAACTCCACCTCCTCGAGTTCTCTGTGAATGCTAACACTACCATCTGGAACACGCTGTGAACCCTCATTAGGTATAGGCGCCCTGTCCTCATCTCTATCTAGTCGGTTAATCAAGGTCTCTGACATCCTCTAAAAGGACCTCATCAACCAACCACTTCCCTCTCAACAATCAACCCATGTCCAATGGCTTGTTCTTATCCTTGGGGTTTAGACTTCTCCAACGTAGATGCTACTGGAGATGTCGCACCCCTTCCCTTAGCACCACGCCGTCTACCTCCATGGCGTCCTCTAACCACGATCAACATAGGGACAATTTCAAATTTTAAAATATTGATAAATTATTGATCAATGTATAATACAGAGGAAGGCATGTCGATCCATAGTCGCAGGGTTGAACCCGCTCTTATACCATGTGTAACGACCCCGTCATTACGTCAACCAAACAAGTACATGTATTTTTTTTCTTACATTAGGATATTAACTCGTTACAACATAATAACCACATACATCATCGTAACTAAAACGACACATAAGCATTGCATTAACATAACTAAAAAGTAGCACAAGTCAACACATAAATGATGACTCAATCAATGCATCACCATAACTACCAACGACACATCAACACATCATGATCGACTGAAGAAATATACAAATGAAATCAGACATATCATTGAGCATTAAAATAACTACCTGCCCAACCTATCTTGCATGGTTAGGACCTCCAGAACACATAAGCAACGCTCAAGCCCAGGATTCATCCGATTGATTTTGACCATTTAAGGTCTCAGGGTTGGCTACTGTTTTGAGGAACAAGGAGGTGTCTAAATCCCGCTAATCCAATCAATTGACAACAACTAGATCAATCATCAATTATTCATGGTGCAAGAGTATTTTAATTACTTAACTAGACATACATGAACATTATTCAATGCACGCAATTAATCTAATAACTTAATCATTCATCAACATTAAACATTCATTGTGCAAGAGTAAACTATCCATTTATTTCACAGCGCAACATAACTCAAGTACTCAATCGATCATACATCTATGTTATTCGCGGTGCAATGGTAATCTAGTTCTAATCGATCATGCATCATCAATAATTAATGGCGCCATATAAAACTAATTATTAAATCCATCATACAACTACAATTTAAAGGCACATTAGTAATAGTTAATAAGTCAACGTACATCAAGAATATTAATGGCGCAATGGAAACTTCTATAGCAAAACATACATCGAGTAATTAATGCAATTATCGCCTAGGAAACATTCTAACTATAGTCCAAATTCCATTACATGTATCAACATAATAGACGCAATCACCATCTATGGAAGCTTCCAACGACGGTTCTACTAATTAACATTTATCAATGATTGACGCAAATTGCATAGGTGATCAATTCCAAGTTCTACTATGACAACATTTATCAACGGAATGACATGATTAGCACTTGTGTCTATTCCATCAATGGTTTCAACTTCAACAATCCAAAAATGCTCACTGGTAAGTGCATTAGTCGTTAAATGAACCCCTAACAAGCTTGTCATCATGAACTCAGTCAACATTATTGAAAGTTATTACGAATACACCTTACCTTTAAATTATGAAAATGAATTCAACCTAAGAAGTGTAATTCTTAAGGAGCAAGAATTGGGCCTAAACATAAGATGGTGAACGAGATTACAATCGACATCTCATCAATACACTTTAAGACTTGTTACCCAAGGAATGAATATCAGTCATGCCAAATTATATACATAATTGATAAACAATACTTAAGGCACTTCATTTAACTTTTCCCTCCCTTCCACAATTTGCTATTATGAGAAATTACTAATTACTTTTTAAAAGGAACTATATAAGGCCTTCCATTACCCTTTAATCCTTACCCAAATTTTATATCCTTTATATATCACGTGGGATTTAAATGAATCGAAGATATGTTATGGTTATTCAGCAATAAACTAAGGCTATCCCTTAACCAGTCGTAAGGGCTTAGCGACTGTATGTATCCATCGATATTCCTATAACATTTACCCCAAAATTCAGACTATGAAATTTAACTCACGAACTGGGACACCAAGCGATTAATAGAATATGAGCAAGATTTTCTGACAGGAGGATTTAATTGGACATACCCTAAATCAGGTTCCCATTGATCGATGTGTTTAGAGGGGAGAACAATAGAATGTACATGATGCACAATGGTCTCACCCATGCTCAAGTATTCAATGCCAAATTAAAACCAGACACCAACCAATTTATCCATGGACGAGGGCGAATCAATCCATGTGCAAGGAGGTAATCCCTGGAAAACCTCCAGTCGAGGGAGGAGGAAATCACAGGTTAGATTCTCTACCAAAATGCAGGAGGGTTCTGAGGATTTTTCGAGGGACGACCAATGATAATCGCTGGTCTGGTTGAACAAAAACACAGGTTCAAATATCTTGCAAAAATGTAGGAGCAAATGTCTGCAAAAAAACAGGAGTGATTTATGGATTCACCGAGGGAAGACAAATGAAAATTACTGGTTTGGTTGAGCAAAATGCATGTTTGAATCTCTGCAAAAACACAAGAGCGATTTATGGATTTGCCGAGGGAAGACAAATTAAATTTTACTGGTCTGGTTGAGAAAAATGTAGGTTTGAATCTCTACAAAAATGCAGGAGCGATTCTTCAAAGTAAAGAGCATGGGAGGGGTGCACTCAACAACCCCACCATTTCTCCTTGCTCAACTTCTCTTATAATTCGTGTTTCTTACCAGTTTTTATTTCTTCCTCAGTTCAAATTTTTGACTCTCCTGGACATCTAGCACACAAGCCTATAGAGGCACCTCATACTTAGTAACAGGTCCCATTTGGTTGTATGTCAACCTCTGGAAAATAGCTTAGGCAGATCAGGTTTTTCCATTAGAGGAGGACAATCAGATCAGTTGGGAGGAAACACTTCCCTTCAATTACCCTGTATTCGATAACCCTTGTATATAATAAAATCTCCTTTTGACCATGAAAAAGAGAAATAGTAGGATAAAAAAAACATGAAGTAAGCCCACTCAAATGTAACACTCATCGAGAATATACGTTTACAGAGAAGCTAAGGTAGGGACATCATATTTGTACGATGAAAATGCTTGAAGCAATAAGGTTTTTAGAATAAACAAACCATTGTTGGAGCACACATTGATATTTCTCTTCTCAACCACTCAAGATCCCATTGGACAATTTATCTTCTGTAAGTATTACTTCTATAACATGGTCTTTATTAGATTTTGCACACCTATAAAGCCTCAATGAGCTTGCCTAACGTGGTAGCAAAAACAAACCTCTACCAAAAGGTACAATATGATAAAGATGAGTGAAGAAATAATCTTTTTTTTTCAAAGTGAAAAGCAAACTCAAGGACTTTCACTAAAAGTGTAAAAAGGCCTAGCTATTGAATGTGCATCATTTCAAAAACGCAAGGCGACTTCCCTAACACGCATGGAAATTGTTTTTATAAAACACAGAGGGAATAAATCGCAGAGGGTACAATTTTTATAAATCACAGAGGAACCATTCAGTAGTCACAAGGCTTCGCAAGGCCGTAAATCAAAGAATAATTCGAATTTTATTATTCCATTTACAATCACAACTTCATGACAAGATTCAACCATAATATGCAATCGGTTCAACAATTACAACTTGAAATTTAGATACCATAACCGTTGAATATGGGCTTGATGATGATCCTTGGCGACTAGCGATCCCTTCCTTCGTCCGCTTACGAACAATTGAGACTTCACTGGTACCTCCCAGCCAACGCTAGGAGTACTCTTCTTTCCCCTTAGCCCCCCGAGCCACAAAGGGGACACACACAAACACAACTAGAATCCTCTAGCTCCCAGCTCACCTCGCAAGGTAGAGCTACCACTCTCTCTCTCTCGAGTTGGGCATCCCAACTTTCACAAGTAAAACCAGTCAGACTTTCTGCAGCATAACCGTACTCATAACCAGTCTAATCAATTCCTCCTCTTAGCCATTTGTTTTATAAAATTTCCTTAGTGACAACTTGTCATTTGCACATTTAATTCGTTCTTTTTAAAATTTAATTAGGAATTATTCCCCCCTGTACACTTGTCACCCTTTTCCTTAGTTCCACAAGTAAATCCACAATTAATTCAATTAAATGTCAATTTTCCTCACCCATCCTAAAAGCACTCCTAAAATCACTCATAGTTGTCTGATCCAGGTGGATATTGGTGGCCACCCACCTTTTCCAACTGGCTCAAAACAACTTTATGGCAATTTTGGCAATTTACTATTTTTAGCAGGTTTTAACTTTCGGGGCCATTTTG
>JZKD02S0005359.1:0-20277 GCA_000966675.3 Picea glauca
ACTTTATGGATACCACCCTCCTTCCATCACTTCTTCTCTAAAAGAAAAATCTAAGGTTCAAGCAGTGGAAGATCACATCGAGAATCAACAACAAATTCTCCAAATATTAAAGGACGACCTGACCATGGCACATAATCGCATGAAACAACAAGCAGATCAACATCGTAGTGAAAGAAGTTTTTAAGTAGGGGATTGGGTCTTTTTAAGACTACAACCATACAAACAGAAGTCCCTCAAGCAAGACAAGAAGGATAATAAATTATCACCAAAGTACTATGGACCTTATAAGGTGTTGAAAAAGATTGGTACTATGGCATACAGATTGGAGCTGCCTGCATCTTCACGAGTGCACCCAGTTTTCCATGTTTCATGCTTAAACAAGGTTAGAGGCGACAAGATCCCAGTTCAAACTATATTGCCAGAACTTGACAAGGAAAGAAAAATCATATTGGAGCCTGAAGCCATCACTGACACAAGAATTCGCCAACTGAGGAGTAGATCCATTTCAGAGTATCTCATTAAATGGAGGAAACTACTGGCTGAAGATTCCACTTGGGAAGATGAGTCTTTTATACAGAAGCATCCAGAGTTACTCAAGCGTTGCGGGAAACACTTGTCTCAAGGGGAGGGGCATGTTAAGCCCTAATATCGGCTCATTACCCCTTAATTGGGGCATATTAGATTAGTAATGTTATTTTATTTATGTCGGCTTTAGGCCATTAGTTGTAATTNAGCCAAGAAGGATAATAAATTATCACCAAAGTACTATGGCCCTTATAAGGTGTTGCAAAAGATTGGTACTATGGCATACAAATTGGAGGTGCCTGCGTCTTCACGAGTACACCCATTTTTCCATGTTTCATGCTTAAAGAAAGTTATAGGCGACAAGATCCCAATTCAAACTCTATTGCCAGAACTTGACGAGGAAGGAAAAATGATATTGGAGCCTGAAGCCATCACTGACACAAGAATTCGCCAATTGAGGAATAGATCCATTTCAGAGTATCTAATTAAATGGAGGTAACTACCAGCTGAAGATTCCACTTGGGAATATGAGTCTTTTATACAGAAGCATCCAGAGTTACTCAAGCGTTGCGGACAAAACTTGTCTCAAGGGGAGGGGCATGTGAAGCCCTAATATTGGCTCATTACCACTTAATTGGGGCATATTAGATTAGTAATATTATTTTATTTATATCGGCTTTAGGCCATTAGTTGTAATTTAGATTAGTAATGTTATTTGATTTATGTCGGCTTTWKGYMATTAWACCTCCTAGTCTCCTATATATACCAAGGAGACATTTTCATTTTKAATCATCTTGTACTTGAACATTTAAGTGGGGTAAAAGGAGGTTTCCCCCTCGAAGAGGCTTGTTATCTGAAATTATCTCTGTTTCAAGACGTTGAGTACTTTTCCTGAGGTTTTTCCATGCTATATTGATGTTTGGTTCTAAACACTTGGCAATGGCACAAGTAGTGCAAGATCTGATATACGTGTTGACGTCCTGTCAAAGTTTTGGTCAATAAAAATGTTTTTGTAGAACGAACAAATTTTCTCTATGCCAAAATGTCCTTCCATCTGACTGTAGTGGGCTTCCCAACTAAAATTTGTACGCTCACTTGCAGGAACATAGAGATGGCTCAGATGTCATAACAGGTTGTCCTGAATGTGAAAATTGGTGACATTCGCGCCTGTACCCAAGAGCTGGTAGGTGGTGGAGAAGTCTAGATCTTGCTGATAATGTTGGGGCCACTCAAATTCCTCATGTCCATAGGAATGGATAAAAATGGTGAGTGAAACCACGGGAGGTTGAATGAGGCAGTCCACGACATGATTTTTGCTCCATGTCTTATGCTTGATGTTGATATGAAAATTTTCTAGGTAGGTGGACCACTTCTGATTGCAGTCATTCTACAACTTCCCCTGTGTCTCTATGAACTGTAGAGGCTTGTGATCATTTTGGATGATCATCTCCTTTCCCAGAATGTAATGTTTCCATTGACAATAGGGTTGTACACTATAATACATTTCTTTGTCATAGGTGGTGTATTTTTGGATAGCGTCTGAGAATGTGTGACTATGGTATGCAATTGGATGACCATTTTGAGTGAGAATTGTGCCTACAACATAGTCATATGCATCAATCTCAATCTTGAACGATTGTTGCAAATCAAGCAAGGAAATTACTGGGCTTGAGCACAAACAATGCTTCAAATCATCAAATTCTCTTTTTTGTTGCTTCCCCCACATGAAATGTTCCCTACCACCACCCTTGGTCACTTGGATGAGGGCCAATGTAATATGGGAGAATCCCAACATGAACCATTGGTAGAATTTTGCCAGTCCCAAGAAACTCTTAAGCTTGATTATTGTGGTCGAGGCTGGCTAGTCACGTATGACTTGGATCTTAGATAGATCAACACGTAGTCCATGCTCATCAACAATGTATCCCAAGTATTGGACCATGTTCATGCCAAAGGAGATTTTTTCCAAGTTGGCATATAGCTTGTGCTGTTGCAGAGTGCTCAAAATCTGTTGAATATGTCGCATGTGCTCCTCCCAAGTTCTACTAAAGATGATGATTTCATTCAAATATACCACAACAAAAGAGTTGGTGAAGGGTCGCAATACATCATTCGTCAACCTCATAAAAGTGGCTAGTGCATTTGTTAATTCAAAGGGCATGACCAACCATTTTAAGAGACCTTCTTTATATTTGAAAGTTGTCATCCATACATTAGTTGGTTCGATGGGAATCTAGTGGTAACCAGAATTTAGGTCAATCTTCCTGAGGAAATTTTCCCCCTTGAGTTGGTCAAGAAGGTCATCAATCCTAGGAATTGGATACTAATTCTTGACTGTGAATTTTTTTTATGCTTTGTAATCAATGCAGAGTCACCAAGTCTTGTCCTTCTTCTGCACCAATATAATCAGGCTTCTGCAAGGGGAAGATATAGGTATGATGTACCCATTTTTAAGAAACTATTGGATCCGGCGCTTGATTTTTTCTTTTTCCATTAGCGAGTGATGATAGACTAGTCCATTAGGAAGAGGTGCACCAAGTGTTAGATCAATTTAATGTTGGACTTGGCAGTGTGTCTGTACCCCGATGGGTGAGGAGAAGATGTCCTTGTACTCTTCCAGGATCTCGTCTAGTTTATTCTTCTACAAAGAGAGGATCTATGTAGATGGAATGGATGTGGCAGAGACCTTCTACTTACTGTGAGTATGGATCACAAAGAAGACGAACTTCCTGGTATGTGAAATGACCTTACTTCATTTCTTAGCAGAGATTAAAGAAATAGCGGTATGCGGCACTACCTCTAGTATCCTGTACAATTGTCTACCCAAAGTAATCATAGCAATGTGGGGTATAGAATCATACACAACATGATGATTCCACAAATATGGTTTTCCTAAAATAAAATCACAAACTTCAAGGGGAGAAGTATCACACAATACCTCATCTTTGAAAGGCTTGATGTTGTAGGGGAGAAGACATTGTTGGCTGACACGAAGATCTCTTTCCTTGCTAAGCCAACAGATGGTGTAGGTTTGTAGGTGTGGTTTCATCTGCAGGTCTAGCCGCTTGATGACCTCTGTTGAGATAAGGTTATTCTAACTACTGCTATCGAAAATGAAATGAGGTGGAGCCCCATTTACCCACATCTTTGAGTGAAATAGGTGTTCCCCTTACTATGGTTCTTCTCGTTAACTTGGATGGACTCTAGTGTGCTTCAACATCGATAATCCACTTACCTCCTTCTGGATTTGATTCAGAGTCATAATCAGCCTCTGAATTGGAATCCTTCAAATCGACCACAAGTGACTGCTTGGAGCGACATTCTTCAGTGTCGTGCCAAGGGATTTTATGGTATTCACACCATTTTCTCGTGTCCTTCTTCATCTCCTCATTTCCCTTATTGTGTTGTGGCTTAGACTTGTTTTCCTGAGAATGGCCATATTTTCTTTTTCCCTTGTTGTGTGGGTTGGGACTTCCTTTTCCCTGCTTCAGTTGTGAGGATTTTGTAGATCCAAACTCTTTCCTCTTCTACTTAAATTTCTTATCGATCTTGACAACATATCTATAAGCCTTACCCAATGAGGAGATGTCCAGAAAATCCATTTATGTTTGAATGTATCTATGCAAACAACCATCGTATTTGAGCACTAGATGTCACTCAGAGTATTTTATACACAATTTGGTGCGTAGAGTATGGAAAATATTGGTGAAATATGGTATTGTCTAGTCCCTTTCTTGACGTAGGGTGGTCCATCTAGTGTATTGGTCCTCGTAGCTTCCAACATGGTAGTGTTGTTCTTTAATGGCATCCCAGAAGGAATCCCATATAGGGGTGACCACAAATATTGTATATTCCTCTATGGCCCTTTACTCAGAGTAAGTATCCCACCAGTCCTTAACATGGGGGATGACCTTGAGGAGTGCAAAAGTAATCTTTTACCTATCGGAAAAATTGTGGACCTAAAAATACCCTTCGAGCAGATTCAACCCTTTATCTACAACATCTGCATCAATCAATCCTTAAAATAATGGAATATCAAAATTTACCTATACCTTGAAGGGGGTTGTGTGGTCGCTTGATGAATATTCTTCTCTTGTGGGTAGCTGCCGAAGGATCTGTGCAAAGTTTTCCATCATTTCATTCCTTTTTCTCTCAAGGGATTCCTCAAGAAACATTTTAAAAGGATAGCCTACTCCATCATATTTATTTCCATCCCCCATGAGTTGTTTTTGGGCTTGTCTCGACCGATATTGCAATGGATCGATTGGTTTGAGTTGCAACTTCTTGTACTTAGATCTTGTCGGGGACATGTACAAAGAAAAATAAATGAAGAGAAGATCGATTTGATAACACTGATCATAATTTAGGAGAAAAATGAATTGATTAACAGAATGAATATAATAAACACAGAGATATGAATAAAAACATAGATATCCAATGAACAATATATTATATTGAATAAATGAAATAGGATGAAAATGTAAAACTGCAAAATTGAAACACTTGCTCAAATGATGATAGCTATCTCTGAGAGGATACGTGGCTACTATGCGCATCCGTCTGAGCAAAATGATTACAATGAGGCTCTATATGAATTTTTAACATTACTCATGAATGCCAAAATCCTAGACATCCAAAAACCTAACCCTAGGAGATGAAATGCCAAATGTTATGTGGGCCCCTATGGGTAAGTTGGTACCTCAACTTCCCTAGATTGTAAATTTTTTATACGACCTTCATTTTAGGTGCGTGATAGCCCGTTGGAAATGTCTTTTCGAGAAATACACATTACATCGTCAAACTCTGACTCTGTCCAAAGTTTGACTATGGAAAGCCAAGAAAACATTTGTTTAGGGCCCCAAACTGGCCCTGGAAGTACAACAAGATGTGCTAACATGAAAACATACAAAAGAAGTTAGTTGTATTAGGTGGCAGGCCACCAGTATCCACCTGGAAGATGTGTATGGATTTAGACAACCCTATAAGTGTAGAACCCATAATTACAAAGAAGTACAAAAGAACGTGTTGAACTAAAAACTTTCAAGAGGATCCAGTTGGAATAGTTGGGTGGCCACCAATATCCACCTAGATGAATAAATTCCCTAAAATCAACTGATAATCTACTTCTTTCACTAGAATTTGTTTCTTCTACGCAACCATCATGTATTATGGAGTCATACATGTACTTAGAAAATGCACGATGTCCTAGAAATATTCATCCACCATATTTACTGCAAATAGATTTACATCTAGGAAGCTGCCATCTAAATTTCCTACATCGCCTCCTGATAGTATGCACAATAGATGATCTAGCCCTGCATTCAACTTCCCTTGTTTCAGTACAACCTTGAAATTGCACTCCTAAAAAAATAATGACCATCTACATTTCCCCCCCCCCAACATTGGCTTGTTCACTAAGTATTTTAAAGAATGGTTTGTATACATCTTAAAGTGAGACCCCAATAAGTAATGTCGTAAATTTTATAGCGCATATACCATTTCCAATCATTCTCATTCCATGGTAGTGTAATTATTCTATGCTATGGACATCTTACTGCTTACAAAAGAAATTGGGTGATCTATGTCTCCCTCCCCTAGTTGATATAGTAGTTCTCCCAATGCTATGGACGGTGCATCTACGTGTGCATGGAACTCCTTGTTCCAATTTGGAAAGATTTGAATAAGTGTGGTCACTCATTTTTTCTTTAAGGTGTCGAAACCCTTCTGATAGTCCTTGTTCCATTGAAATTTTTCTTCCTTCTTCAGTAAATTTTCCATTTATGTTTTTATTTGCGCATATCCTTTGATAAATTTCCTATAATAGCTTGTATGACCCAGATTTTCCCTGAGATTTATGATTGATGTAGGTGGTTCTAAATCTATAATTACTATAATCTTGGTTGGATCCCCTAGTAGTCCCTGCTTGCAAACTACATGTCCCAAAAAAATTATGAATGGTGTGAAAACAATACACTTCTTCAAGTTCAACGAAATATGACACTATCTACACCTATCCAACATTATCCTGAGTACTTCTATGTGATCCTTGGTTATATTGAACACATTACAATCATCAAAGTACACTTCAATGAACTTATGAATAAATTCCTTGAACGTTGTAACAACAATATTGGAAAACACCACTGGGACATTATTTAGTCCAAAGGGAATTATTGTATACTAATAAATCCCCCACTTTGTCGTGAAAGTACTCTTGTGTCAGTATTCCTAAACAATATTTATCTGATGGTACCCCGAGAACCCATCTGTGAAAGAATAGGTTTCATAGGATCATACATTCTCCAATACCTCATATTTGAATGGTTTTGGGAATGGGTCATGTAAACACGCATCATTCATCTTCCTTAGATCCACACAGATCATGATTCCCCCTATCTTCTTTTCCTGTACTACCATTGGACTGATCCACTCAAATTATTATACTAGTTCAATGATTCATGCATCCAACATCCTGTCGATTTCATATTTCACCTTTTACTTGTACTTCAGATTTAATCTATAAGGTCGTTGTCGCACTAGCTTAGCACCTGGTTTCAAGGGAATCTTCATCTCACCTAAATCCCCAACTATCCCTTTCATCTTCAAAAAATTCATTGGGAATAGGTATTGATATTCATGCAACAATTCTATAATATTTTCAACTGTCTCATCATTCCAGTAATCCCCTATCTATGTAAACTTTGGATTCTTTGTCATCCCAATGTTTACCATTCGCGTATTTATGGGCTATGTGTAAATAGAGAAATCAAGCTATGGTCCTTCACTATCAGTTATCCTTCTATTTTAGATACTTGCACATTCCTAGGATCTTCCTTATCATATTCTTCTTTAGCCACATTGTAACACTCTAATAACTCATAGGCAGTGACAATATCTCTATGCACACTGCACATTGGTACCATCTCCATCAGCCCTTCTTCTGATAAGATCTTAATTCGAATAGCCTATAGAACTGCATATATTGAAGGAGATTCATGTTCAAATATAAATGTGAATTTGAACCTCTGATCCAATTCTTCCCATCTTGATGTCTCTCTGCGCATTTCCAATTACAAATACGAGTTCTTTGGAATTGTGTCCAGTGTATCTATAAATATGTGCATCCATTATGTTTTCGGTACTGAACTGCATAAATTCCTAATCTTCTCAACATGACCTATGGGGTCAATCCATCTTGTATACCTTTTCACAATATTTTCTCCCTTTGTACCAAACCTTACTTCCATTAGTCTTTTGCACTATGTCCATTCTTTTATTCCTTCTTTATGTGTAGCCCACCATCTGGTTGGAGTCACTTTTAGGAAAACATCTAGTGACACCAAACTTTTTTTTCCAGGTACTTGTAAATCAAATGCCCTTAAAAATAAACTTATTTCAATCAATCCATCATACCTAGGAAAATCACAAAATTATGGTCCAATCCAGCACAAGGATGGGGTTATGCATCCACATCGTCTCATTGAAACTTCATGCATTATATGTTGCCAATTCTCTATACCTTCCTCAAAATCTGATGCACATGATATGATATTTTGCCAACTTATCACACCATTTGTAGTAGGGTTAACATAATAATCCATCCATGCAGTCATGTTATACAAATTATCAATGTCATTTCCTTTGGCTAGATATATCTTTGTATTTCCTTCTGATGGGTCCAAGGGTGCAATAAATTTCAACTCTCCAAATTCAAATATCATCTCCCTCCTCTTCAAGTTAATGATAATATGGTTATTGAAATCCCATTCTAGTCCTATCAGTGATGTATATGGTTTATTTTCATCCATGATTTCAATAACTTCAAAGTATTCTACAATGCACACCCCATCTATGTTCACAGGTACTCTTGTCAAACAACCAATAAGTACTATTTTGTCCTGATTCATGAGATTTAACTGAATTAGAGACCATACTAGTGTGGGGTTTCCCATAATATCCCTTGTCTACTTAGGTTAAACATTCACATCAGACCCCAAGTCCAAGATGACATTATACACATCATACTCCCCAATTTGTGCATTGAATATGAACTCTTAGTTGGTCCTGTTCCTTAGCAGTACCTGATTTACCACCCTTTGTGTCATGGGAGTTTCTCTTCTTGGTGTACATTGATCAATCATTTCTTATGGTGCACATGGTTGTAAGACCCTAGGTTCAAGTTATATATTACCAACAAAACCCTTCAGACACTGGCCCTTTTGGCATCACCTACATGCACAGATGAAGTCTCACCCGAGGCATCTATTGGGACTGCAAGAATCAAGTTTCTGCAGTAGTGAGGTAATGGAAGGTGACCATTCTATTCATTCTTACTTATTAGTTATGTATGCATAATTCTTTCTTTATCCTTCGAGAGTTACTTAGAGAATTCAGATTCATACTACCATTATATTCCAGATTACAACATAACCCATTACTGTAAGAGTCATATCAATTGTGCAATGATTTAAAATAAGGAACTTTTAATATAATAAACATCCAAACATAATCCATGAACAATCATAAAAAATATAGTTAAAACAAGATCTAATGTGGTTCACCCAAATCTGGGCTATGTCCACAATAGTCGACTTCTTTATTATGTGTTTGGTAATTTCTTCAGTMTTGCACACTTCACTTACAAATTTATATCATGGTTATCTTCCTATCTCATAGCCTAGTCATCTTGCAGTGCAATTATCTCTCTCTCTCTCTCTCTCTCTACATTATCTCTTAACATTTAGACATTKATTCTCTCCCTTCCCATCTTATCCTATCTCCCTTCTTACAGATAGGAGCTCTCGACAGTTTGGAATAGACTCCAMAATATTGCTTGATAATAACCACATGGAGGAACCCCTATTCTCCCAACCCATTACATATTTATACATACATTCTATGGATTAAAACCCTACTTTSTTCATCCCAAAACCATATTAAAATGCATGACTACTCCAGTTAACTGAATTTTCAGGCTACTTTCACTTCCGCTCCATCTACATGTTGCTTTTGTGTGTCCTTCTATCWTTAGCATGTCAAGATTTCATCCTTCCTTTTCGCTCGCTCTCTTCTCCTGATTTATTMTTCTCCCTGCTTATTGTCTACTTTATTCTTCTCTTTATGCACATTGTACTTMTTGATGTTCCTCAACTGTGCACTCTTGAAACTTCCTTCTTCTTCTACCCACTTCTTCTATACTTYAGATTTTTACTAAAACTATATCCCAAAATTGTATGTCCAAYAGAACCCCAACACTCAACTATGGCTCATATCGAACCRTTTAGGCTTGTTTCCTGCTCCTCCATGCTTCAATGAACCCTTGGGAGGCTCCCTTAGCTACCTCCACTTCYTTTTGTATTKCTTTCTTTGTTTCGATGATCTTGTTGCCCCCTAATGCARTCAARGATGTAAGTTTCTCTTMTGATTCATGGGTTTCTTTCTTCACCTTTCTCTATGTAGTGGCTAGTTCATYGATCACCCTCATTGCTTCTTCCTGMAATGGTCATGAATGTTTCTAAAGGATATATTGTTGATCCCTTTAATATGTTCCACTTCCACGTATGACTTCCTCTGTGCCAAAATTGTTGTCATAAGTTCAAGTGGTGGAAGTGTAAYGATGCTCTCTGAATCTTGTTGGGACTTTTCKTGTGCCTCTCTTAATTTTTCCTATACATCATTCATATATGAATATTCCACTAAGTCTATCCATATTTTTGTGCTCTCCTCGCAGAYWKTTTCACACTCTTCTTCTATCTTCTTGATTTTGGAAACTGTTGTCATTGACATTTTATCTCTTCCTTCTCTTACTTCTRGTGGAATTCTTGKTGTGATTCACAACTATAGATCCTCAATATTCACACAGAATCMCTTKATGTATTCACCAATATTCAATACCTATTCATCCATAGAAGCCTCGACTACTATGGACACTTCTGGAACTTGWACAATTTTTGGACGGCTCCTTGTGTCTTYTGCACCATGCTCTTGCCTTCAACCTTTTTCTTTAAMTCTTTCTTGGCCCTTTCCTCAGGTTCATTATTTTCCTTCTTTACTTATTCTAYTTTCCCTTCTATTGCACTCTTTTRTTTTAGAACAWTTTCATACTATTTTTGTAATTGGGCCCATTCCTCTTTTTCTTTGGTCAGYTTYTGGTGTGCTTCCTATCCTYGAATCCTAATCTCATGCAACATGCCCATTTGCARRMTTTGTAATACATGTGTCGACATCCATGACACAACAAWGTTCAGAGAACTGATCACCTTCAAMTATTCTTGTAATTTTTTCTTTGGKAACTCAAATGCATCTACCTCAATTTGTAGTGTTTCGTGTCCAGCTACTAGCTTGGTTAAGGTTGGATGCATAATMTCTTCTTCCTCCACCAAATTTKTGGATGTTCCTACCTATTTCCTRTGCTCTTTTGTTTTGATGGATKCTTCTAAGAGATATTGTAGTGTTCTCAACTTATCCTRCACCTTTAGGTKCTACTCTTCTTGTTCCTTCATTGCTTCCTCCATGATTTCCTACGTGGCRTCCCGTACWTGGTAGTTGATGTGGCCCATAAASTCATTGTAGATTAAATTATAAAATGGGGGTTCCTTRTGTKMTTTGTCATTCTTGCATGCCCCTTTTGCTAGMTCCTTCCCCTTATATTTTCATTTGGCACCTACTGTGGGGACTATTTGTTGTGCCTCTGATGTTGATGGCCYAGGYGTATCTCYTGYGCCATTATTMTTATCATTCCCCTATCCTTCATCCAATTCTTCATCACTCGTATCATGTTCTTCATTGTCTTCTGGGTGCCCCATTTTCTCTTAATSGATTTTCCACCCATATTMTCAATCATTAAAAATAWATCATATATATTTTATGGKMAACCTATAGCTRGTTGGAAACCACTSGTGCGAAAGATCCTTCTTTTCTTGCACATACAAGTGGTCCATGTYTKCTTTGAATCAAGCAATGTCTTTGTAGGTTTCCATTGKMTTGACTAAAATGAATGATGTATGTTCGATTAGGTACCTRATATTATATAAGTATACAAATAATGTGACATTATTGTCATGTTTCCTCCTTTTATTCATTGYATGTCATAATATGGCATTCCAATCRGCCATATTACCTCTTATGGATGTCCCCATGCATTAATAGTAACCTAGTTCYTKCCATATGACCAATGCAATAATCAAAATCCATGTAAASTGAAATTATGTACCCCTMTCCTAGGCCTCGATATAGTCTTGAAAAAAWTAGTTCACCAAGAATGTGGCCCAGTTCATTTGRACCCCTTCTGAGCACTTTTCTGTGCACTTCTTYTATACTTAGGATTTTTACCAAAACTGCTTGTCCAACAATCATGTCATAGAGTGTACTCAACGCAATTTCATCTTTCATTAGCTCTATACAACTCCCYGGGAATTGTTTTAGCATGCTTACCTTTCCAGTTGGTTTCTATGGCATAGTGTGATCTCCTACATGATGTGCATATGATGTTGATGCTCCCTAATMTTTYCTAAGTACCTCTTTTCTTACCCTCTTATATGTCTCCTTTCCTTCCTYGGGATCAAAGGTTGGCATAGGCCTAGATGACTTCCTTRCCTATTGCTCCRTAYGATTCCCTCCATTCTTCATATCARCTCCTGATCTATSTCCTCCATGTGTGAMAAATTCTATTCTTGGTCCTTCGTTTCATTTTTTGGCTGATATTTTATGTACATTYTGATTTGGATTCTAGTTCTGGTTTCCTCTAGCCTACCATTTCACAACTAGTTGAGGAAAATATTATGTCGCATGGTCCAATGTTCTACAATATGTACACATTGTATACATATTCGGGTAGTCATGGACCGAGTGTCCTAGTTGATTACAATTATAACATATAATTGGTCCTCTTCCTCCCCTACCGAAATTCCCTCTTCTTCAACCTCTACCAAAATTTCACTTGTTTCTTGGGTTAAATCCTATTTGATTATTATATTTTGGACCACCCCCTTATGTTGCATCATTCTCCCTCTAAATCCTACACATGTTTTAATTGCACTCCCTCATCAATTCAAACACGACATATCCTTCTCTTCATGTCCCATAGACTTACAAAAATTGTAAAAAATTTCCTTGGTGTACTCTGATACTTTTGTAGTAATGGACACTCAGTTGGGTGATGTCCTTATTTCTTACATATCTCACAATATCCCCCTATTGGTAGTGGGTTTGGTGCTACATTCGCTAAATATTGTGAGAATGTTGGGCATTCATCCTTGTGATGGCCTTCATTCCTACACTTGGTACACCAAACTTGTTCTCATTTATATTTCCCTTTTGTAATTTCTTCCAGTTGAATTGTCAATGTAGCCAACTACGTCTAAACTGTTGGAAATACTGAGGGGGAGGGTGAATCAATATTAACTTTTTTTAAAACAATTAGTAATTGCATTGTTATTTTATTAGTCACCACAATATATCAACAATGGACTTGTATTTAAAATCAATTATATAAATATAATTGAAAATAATTACAAGGCTTGTAAAGAATAATATGAGATTGTGAAGGACACCAGTCCTCCTTAGAGAACCAACTCTTGGAGAGATAAATCCCCTTCTTCAGGGAACCAACCCTAGGAATCACCAACTCCCTTGTTTTAGGGAACCAACCCTTGGAAGCACCAACTCCCTTATTTTTATGGCACCAACCCTCGGAAGCACCAACTCCCTTGTTTTACACTTTACTTAGTAAATGATGTTGATCCTTCATTGCTCATCCCTTCCAACCTCAGAGCCTAAGTATATTCAACTTTCCTTCTTGGAATCTGCTTCTGATTTTGATCTTCTAATATGGACTGCAGATACACTTTATCCTCACCATTATTTCTTGTTTATATAGTCTTCCAAATTGTGTGAGATTTGAAGCATTGTGTCCCTTATTTTAAACCATTGCACATTTTCATTTAAATGATAATATTAAGCTTTAAATGATATATTTTTCCTTTTTATTCTTTATTCATAATTCTCATGATTAAACTCTTCTTTAATCATGACTGTGTATTGGTTCATTAGTGTACAGATCTCGAATTGTTTTGAATTTGAGTCTTAATCAATAGATGCTCCCTTGAAACCAAAATCTGTGTGACCATGAGCTCGAAACCATGAGCTTATCCATTCCAAGCATTGTATTATTAGCACTTTCTCTTCCACCCCTATTATTCTACATGGGACTATAGTCAAATGTTTGAGGGATTATTTACTTCTATCCCCTTTAGCTTCTTTACTTTTATCATGTAACTGGTGTTGGAACCGGGCTCTCCAATACTTCATCCTTTGGGACTCTCGTCCCTTGAAGTCATTCAATCCTCTCAGAGTACATTTTGTTGAAGTGTGTATATTTTATTCACTAGTAGATCAGACGGTCAATATGTAATCTTCTGTTAGATGGACGATCCTGGATTTTCTAGAGGCTTCAAGCAAATCGATGGGCATGAATTAATCAGGAGTTGAGATGAATAGTTCTCATTCACTCCAATACTTCGATTATTCATGGCTCCAGGACTCCGGAGTAGAGAAATTTCCTTTGGAGTTTTACCTACTGAATAAGTCATAGAATAGAGGTCACCCCTTGTTGTCGGTTAACTCTTCCACTTACGCTATCCTTCCACTATGCTTGATCAACGATCGAGAATTCTCTCGAAGTAGATAAATGGTTAGCATTGCTTCATGATTCATGCTTACACTATCCTTCCACTATACTTGATTAGATGAACAAGAAATATTTTGTAGGATCTTAGATCAATGACTAAACGTTAATTCGTGACTTCAACCTTCAGTGCTTTAGATATTTTTGCTAGTAGGAGAAGTTGGATATCCCTGGAGGATGTAGTCCTGGAGTGACATGTATTGTTGACGTCACTGTTGATGTTGAAGTGGTTGAGTGGATGCCACATGTCACCTTCATCTATGAATTTCCTATGCTTAATGTGCCAACTATACCTTGACACTTGTCACTAGCCAATTGGGCCACATGTCATATTTGTCTTCTTCATCATGTCTCTCTACTGGATCATGGCTTTACACTTCGTGGCTTTGGGAGTTTTGAAACATTTATACCATCCTTCAGTCATTTCCAAAGTTCCAAAAAAATATATCACCATAGATATTTCCTTGTCTTGATCGATAGTTTATGTTAACTCTGGGGCTCTGGGGTTTGGGATTTCTTGGTTTATCTGAGTTTTTTTATTTCTGGAGTAGGTCAATACCATATTTTACCACCTTCTTCCTTTTAGTGAAATCTGATGGTTTCAATATTCATTCTAGATCAATGGTTGATAGGATTTCCTTTCTCTTCCTCTGATCTGACGGTCGACAGGAGTTCGAGACTTCGATGTTTCATCCTTGGGTTAAAATTACATGTTTCAGACTCCTTTTTGTTGGAGCGGTCAATGCCAGAGTTGACCACCTTCTTTCCTTTAGTGTGATCTGAAGGTTAAGATTTAGTCTTTCCCAAACTCTAACTTTACCTTGATCTAACAATCTTGGATTGTCTTAAATTAATAATGAATGACTATTGTATCTTGATCTTTTACAAAAATATTTTTCTGTGTAGGATCGAGCTTCTACATGACCTGATACGCTATTTATCTTGATATTTGATCTCATCACCTGCACTCTCTTGACATCAATGACAATATCATACCACTATATCCAACATTCTCCCCCTTTGTCATTGATGGAAACCTTTTCTTTGAAATATTTTTGCTGTTTATCAATTTTCTCCCCCTTTGACAACAATGATAGAAGGGATATTTCTTTTCTCCTATATGGTGAAGCTCCCCCTATCCATGCACCCCTTTTCTTCTGATGCCACTTTTATGGTTTTAATGAGGTATGTTAATTAATCCCAATTTATATTGAAGATTTTCAAGATACTCATGGGAAAAGATTTTTTGAATATGTCTGCAAATTATTCTTTGGTGTCCACATACACTATTTTAACCATTTTTTTAGTAACCTGATCTCTTAATAAGTGGTATTTAATTGGGATGTGTTTGGATTTAGAATGAATTACTTGATTTTTAGAGATACTTATGGCACTAGTGTTATCAAAGTTAATAGTAATGGGATCGTTGTATCTTATTTGTAAATATTCTAAAGTTTTCTTCATCTAAAGGACTTGTGTGCAACAGGATGCAACAACAATGTATTATGCCTATGTTGTGGATAATGATGTGGATGTTTGTTTCTTACTTAGTCATGATACCAGACATTTTCCTAGAAAAATGCTCCTACATGGGTGCTTTTCCTATCATCTATACTATTGGCCCGATCTGCATCAATGTATGTAGTTAGATTGAAGTTTTTATCTTTTGGATACCATAATCCAATTTCTAAGGTGCCTTTAAGATATCTAAATACTCTCTTTACTGATTTTAAGTGAGTTTTTTTAGGTGTGGATTGAAATCTCCCCATGATTCCTACAACCTGCATGATGTCAGGTCTTGTTGTCATTGAATAGAGAAGACTTCCAACCATTGATTTGTACATCGTTTGGTCCACTTTTGGTGAGTCATGTTCTAGGATTAGTTTACATCCAGTGACCATGGGAGTACTCATAGGTTTATTGTCTTCCATTTGGAATTTATTTATCATTTCCTTGATATATTTGGATTGGGAAGCGAATATTCCTTTTTCTATTTGAGTTAATTGTAAACCTAAGAAGAAGGACAATTCTCCCAGCATAAGCATTCAAAATTATTCTTGCATTTTGGTTGCAAACTTTATGCTTAGTATAGTAAGATTACATCCAAATATGATGTCATCTACATATACCACCACAATAATCATGTTTTGATCCCCAATTTTGATGTATGAGTTGTTGTCAGTGGCCCCTCTCTTATATCCTTGTTTTTGTAGGTACTGATCAAGCCTTGAGAACCATGCTCTCGGGGCTTGTTTAAGACCATACAGGGCCTTTTTTAGCTTGCACACATTGTCTTGATTTTATGTTAACATGAATCCTTATGGTTTCTCAACAGACAATTCTTCTTCTAGTGTTCCATTGAGGAATGTTGACTTGAAATCCATCTAATAGATTTTGAAATCTCTGAAAAATGAAAATTCCAGGAACATTATGATGTCCTCAAGTCTTTCTACTATTGAAAAAGTCTCTTCAAAATCAATACCTTCCACTTGGGAATTTCCTTTTCAAACTAATATAGATTTGTTCTTTATAATATCCCCATTTTCATTTAGTTTGTTCTTGAAGATCCACTTGGTTCCTATCACATTCTTTTATTGTGGGTCTTGGAACTAGTTCTCAAGTTTGGTTCTTCTCTATTTGGTCTAGTTCTTGATCCATTTCTTTTATCCAATCTTTTACTTTTGTTGTCTTATTTAAATGACTTAGGTTCTATCAGGGATAACATTGCTTGCTCTAAGTCAAATGTAAGTTTCCTTATTGTTTCTTCTCCTGCATTTTTATCTCCAATAATCTGACTTTCAAGATGATTCTTTTGAACCATTTTTTATGGGGATTTTGGCAAGGGTGTTTCTTTGTCATCTTCATTATCAGTGTGGGGTTCATTTTATTGAGGTTCTTCATCAACAATTTCATTATGATATTCTCCATCACTTTTATCATGATATGTTGATATGTTCTGGGGTATTAATTGTCTCAACTTTAGATCATCTATCTTTACATTGGCACTTTCCACCATTTTATTTAGTTTTAGGTTATAACATCTATAATCCTTTTTGTTAGGTGAATATCCTATAAAGATGCCTTCATTTTATCTTGGGTCAAATTTCCCTAGATTATCCTCGTCATTCTTAATGTGGCATTTACTTCCAACAATTCTAAAGTGTTTTATAGATGCTGGTCTGCCAAACCATAGTTCATAAGGAGTTTTGTCATGGTTGGGTCTTAATTGAGCTCGATTAAGTATGTGGATCTTTGTATAGATTGCATCTCTCCAGAATTTGTCTATAAGTTTGGCTTCATTTAACATGGTTCTTGCAGCTTCTTGAACTATTCTGCGTTTTATTTCCACCACTCCATTATGTTGAGGAGTCCTGGGAGATAAAAATTGTTTTTTGATGCCATGATTTTCACATAATTGAATTAACTCTTTAGAGGTGAATTCTCCTCCATTGTCTGATCTTAGAAATTTAATTGTGAGATCAGTTTCATTCTCCACAAGGAATTTGTATGTTTTAAACTTCTCATAGTATTGTGATTTTTCTTTTAGAAAGTATACCAAGGTAATTCTTTTGTAATCATTAATGATCAAAATAAAATAATGTTCACCATAAATAATTTTAGTTCTGGTAGGTCCCCATAGATTTGTGTGAATAAGTTCTAATGTTTTTTTTGTGGAATGCTCTTTTGTTTTGAAACTAACTTTTGTTTGCTTCCCTATTTGACAATGTTTACAAATAGGATTTGAAGGCTTTATAACCTTTGGTAGATCCCTTACTGCCTCCTTCTTATTGTATTTGATTAAGTTTTCAAATATTATATGTCCCAACCTTCTATGCCATAGCCAACTTTCATCTTCTTGACCTAAACAACATTTTTCTTCTCCTTCAATGTGAAGGATGCACACATTGCTAGATGCTCTTGGTGCAACTGCCACTAGCTTCCGTGTATCTTCTCTTCTTATCTCACATTTATGAGAATCAAAGGTAAGTATGTGACCTTGATCACATGTTTGACTTACACTTGGGATTTTAGGATTAAGAGTTTCTACTAAAAGTACATTTTATTCTTTGGCCTTGTTATTGCCTAGGCTAACAATGCCTTTTCCAAGTATCTTGGCTGACACATTATCTCCAAATGTGACTTTTCCTTTTCCTTCTTCGTTAACTTGAGAAAATTTCTTTGATATCTGATCATGGTTTTAGAACCTCCACTCTCTATATACCATTGACATCCTTTTTTTTTGGCATACAAGAATACTTTACACTCTGTTTTCTCTACTTGCTTTTTCTTCCATAAGTTTTTATTGTTGGGAATATTTATCTCTTTGACATACTTTGAAGATCTACATTCACTAGCTTCATGTCCATAGTTATTAAATTTGAGGCATTCCATATTGTAATCTTGTAATAGAGAGAACAAATTATAGTTTCTTTTATCTGTGTTGAACTTCTAACTTCTTTGGACATTTTTTGGATTGTGCCTTCTATAGTATTTACAATGTACTACTTTGTGTCCAAAATTATTGCAGGAACAACAATATCCAAGGAACATATACTGATATCTGTTAGAGGGATTCCTTCTGTTGATTGTATTATTCTTGTCATATTTTTCTTTAGTAGGGGGTGTTGATTTATGTTTATTTGGGATGGTCTCCAATGGAATCATCATTGCCTTATTATGTTCTCTTCTTAAGGGGATTTTAAGAGCATCAACATAACTGATTGGTCTTTTGACAGATCCTTGTGATGTAGAAGTTGAGTATTGGGTGTAACCTAAACCTATATTGTTGTTTGGTGACCTATGACTACTGATAATTTCTTCCACGATCTTTGAACTATTTTAAATTCTTGATCCCTTATTTTATTTCTCAAGTTCACTTTTTAGCATCCCAATCTCAGCTTCTAGCTTCTCACATACTTGTTCTCTATCATTGATTTGTTTTAAAATGACTTCTTCAATTCTTTTATCTTCTAGGAGTTGGTATTTCAAATCACTGATGATCTGTTCTGATTCTTTGATGGATATTGATGCATCTATTTCTCTTGATTGATGTAATTCTTCAAACTTTTGAAGTTGTGCCCTTAGTAGCTTGTTCTTCTTTTTATACTTTCTTAGTTCCTCCAGAGCTCTAATCAGTTCTTCTTCTAGGTATACTTATCCTTGAAATTCAGTTTTTTCTTCATCATCTACATCATTATTTTGAGTGTTCATTCCCATAAATAGAAGTTATGTATCTTCGTCGTCACTTTCTTCAAAAGAGTTGTTGTCCTCTTTGGTATAGAAATTC
This sequence comes from Picea glauca, assembly GCA_000966675.3. Taxonomy (NCBI): domain Eukaryota; kingdom Viridiplantae; phylum Streptophyta; class Pinopsida; order Pinales; family Pinaceae; genus Picea; species Picea glauca. Next base: position 19,497 of record JZKD02S0005359.1, read on the forward strand.
TTCTTTTGTTTGTAGTATTTTTTTTTGTTCTTTGTATTACCCTTCTTATGTTCTTTATGATTCTGAATTTCCTCATCAACATTATCCTCTTGCTCGGAATATGGACATTTGTTTGCAAAGTGTCCAACTTTTCCCCAATAGAAGCATATCAGAGAAAACTTCCCCTTGTATTTATTAGTCCCTTTCTTGAGTTTATTCAAGAAGTTGGAAATTTATTCATCATATATATCTAATAACTCTTCATTAGACATATGTTCCTATTTCTTCTTTACTTTAGATGCATTAAAGGGTATCCCTATTCATCTCATATGCTGTAAGAATTCCATGGAGTTGATATACTGTGAGTTAGTCAAGTTCTATTCTATCTTCAATTATGGAAATATTGGCATTATACCTCATAGGAAATGAACTTAAGATCTTTTGTTCATATCTTGGCATTGAGTTAACTACCTTATATACCCTATGAAAGTATTCATCAATGTTCTCTTCTTCTTTCATTTTCAAATTTTCAAACTAAGCTATGTAGATTTGTAGTTTGGCTTCCTTGACTTTGCTATCTCCTTCATATACAACCTCTAGTTTTTCCCATATCTCCTTAGCTGACTTACAATGCATTACCTTAAAAAATATAGGATTTGTTAATCCTCCTAGAATGGCATTAACTACTCTTGAATTTTCATTGCAAATATTCTTTCCTGTAGTATATGTGGGTGGAGTAGTTGGTGCAATGTAACCATCTACAACATATTTCCAAACATCAAAACCAAGAGCCAATAGGTAT
>JZKD02S0005381.1:0-11043 GCA_000966675.3 Picea glauca
TATATATATGATGTCAAGTATGCATGATATATCGAGATTTATCTCTGGCCATAGTTTTTATTGTCCCTCAATTCCGCTAAATAAAATCACTTAACTCACAGAAAATATTTACATCGTAGTGCTTTGTTGTACTGTTAATAACAGAACATGCAAGTCTACCCTGTTGTTTATCATAGTCTTACATTGTAGAGGTTGTTAAGTATCAAAACATTAAGTATGATGCACATTTACTTCATTTTCAATGTCGAATGTGAAAGTGTTAGAAAGATTCCATAGTTTGTTGGAATGATTCCATATTTTTCTCAAAAGTTGAGTTCTCTCTCAAGTTTATAAATTATTGTTCATATTAATAAATGAAGAAAAGTTCTATGTATGGTTAATTGTTAGGATTTCTTAAAAGTAATTTTAAATTATCCTCTAAACTCTAAGCTTCAATATCAAACACTTTTGAAATCTATTTTAACTTGGGAAACCCTAAAAACCCAACAAAGTTTATGAACATGAAACCCTAATTCAAAAAGCACCTTGATTAAGGTATCATTGTTTCTCCATTTAAATACAAAGCCGGTAAATAATAGTTACTATCCTTATAGCAATATAATTATAGGTGATGCCACAATAGTGCACATCATCATGCATGGATGCACTTCTAGGCAACAAGAAATATTGTTAATATTGAAAAAAGGAAAAAATATTGCAAACATAAGTCTTATAATTTCAATGTAGTTGGTATACTAATAATAGTTTACAAATTGTATCTCACTTAAAACTTTTCTTAAGTCTTTCCCATAGAGCACAACTAAGACACCAAGATTGCTCACGTATCATAAAATTTTTAATTAAACCTAATTGTGTGTGTGTGTTTTTAAATTTTTACATTAAAGTCCATATTATTTAAATAGACACAAGGTTGAGCACCTAAGGAATTACACATCTCCCCCATATTTAGGGCTGTGGAAAGCTTGACTCAACAAACACCTCTACTTCTATAGAGACAGGCTCTACTTCTATAGAGACAGGCTCTTCCACCCATAGGTACCCTCCATGGGTGACTTCCATCAGTTGTTTAACGTAGTTTTTTACGTTGCGACCCCTTCCAAAATGTGGGATGTCCAATAGATTTAGAATCCCGGTGTTGGCCATTCCGACTACCCACTGTTTCGGTTGAAAAATTGGATCATCGAAGGGTCATGTACCCACATTGTCCAGGTAGAATTTCCTTGCGAACAGGGATGATTGTAAGGATGGAAATTTATTTTTAAATGTAGAAACCTTGGCGAATCTTACTAATCCTTCATATGCCAACTATAAATTTTTGGCGATATTTTTGTAAAAATATTCAAATGTCTAAGGATTTTATATAGTCTGTATAAAATTTTGGCGATTTTTAAGGTAAAATAATTTTATCCTATAGAATTTGGGCGAATCATTTTTAGAATAGCGAATCGTTTTTTGGGGAAAACCATGGAAAATTAGCCCATGAGCGAAATTTATCCCCTAAAATCATCCCTGCTTGCGAATTCATGGAACTTGTCCACGTCGGCCACATCGTGGTTCGAGTACCGTAGTTTCTCCATGCATCCTAAAAGGTTAGGCGTGGTGTGCACCCCTTCCAGAATGTGTGGCAAGACTATGGTTGTTGCAACCTATTTGCCTGATTATCTTGCTATGGGTTGCTTTCCCTTTTGTTGCGGTGGTTGAATCAAGCTTCCAACCTCCATTGTTCTGTCATCTTCATATGCCTTTGGTTCGCCGGTAACATCTTCTACGATACCCTCTTGTTGTCTCTTTAGCATTGTTGTGTGTGACTATTCTAGCATGGCCGCTTCTTTCTAGTTTGGGACTGCCCCATTTACCCTCGGGGCCTCTTCAGTGTATTCAGGGCACGAATAATTTCCTGCATCCTTGGCCTACTAGCCCTGTCCCATTTCCAGCATATCAATGTCCATGCCAAATGTTGTTGTTTGTTAAGTTTCCTCCACCACAGGTGTGGGGCTCATTGGTTCCATATTAGGTGAATGGATTTCATCCAAGTTGACAAATTCGACAGTTTTTGCAAGTTCCTGTTCCCTTCCCTGTGGCTATTGTGGTTCTCTGAGCTTTCTTCAAGGTTTTCTGCAGGCCTGGCTTGATGCACCTAGCTTGGGTGGTGCCATGCTGGTTAAGATGATTTTCGTCGAGCTAGTTTGCTTTGTAACTCTTGCTAACTCGCTCTCTGCTCCATACAATATCTCGCTCTGTTCTTTCTCAATTTCACAATAACCCTTATGTTACCCGAGTGCCTTCCTTATATAGAAAATGGTGTGAAACTTCTTGAATAAGTTACCGCCAGTTGGCGCCTATTTGTCATAACCGTCGTTTCTCCAATTTTTGCCTTTTTTGACCGTTGGTCCTTTTTCCAACGCGCTAAGTTTTCCCAGTGTGCATTATGTTGTTTCATCGGTGCATGTGGAAATTATATTTTCATCATTCTAAGGCTATTTTAACTGCTTGTTGTCTTCTGGTGTCTGGCACGATAATTCCCATGTTTCTACACGCAGCCCTTTGTTGTTTGGTGTTTTTTTTTTTTTTTAAGTGTTAGGAGGTCGATTGTCCATATACAATTTCAGTCGACTCCCATTGATCATTCCTCTGAGTTTTGTTCCTCCCAAATCCTTCAACTGTACATCTCTGACAGTATTTACTTCATATGGTCCTAACCAATGCATTCTGGTTTTTCCTGGGTGTTGAAGAGATTTACTGTCGTACACCAAAACTAGGTCTCCCTCCTTGAAAATTTTCCTTTTGATATGTCTATCATGCCAAGATTTGTCCCTTGATTTTTGTACCTCTTTGTGAAACCCTACTAGAATCCTATCTTCTTCCATGAGCATCAGTTGACTTAGCCTTTATTGTATTGCGCCTCGCTCTGTCATGTTAGTAATTGTTGCTACACGCAAACTAGGTACCAAAACTTCTAATGGAACCACTGCTTCTTGTCCATACACCAATATGAATGGTGTATGCCCTGTCAATTTTTTACATGTGGTCCCATATGCCCACAATATTGTTGGTATCTTCAAGTCCCAATCGTCCCTGTTGACATTGCAGATCTTTGTCAGTGCATTCTCTAGGATCTTATTAAAGGCTTCCATTGTTTCATTTTCTTGAGGATGATATGGTGTACTATTTTGATGATAGACTTCAAAGTCCTCAGTCATAGCCTTAATAATGATGTTAATGAAGTGAGTTCCTTGGTAACTCATCACAATCCTTGGGCATCCAAATCTAGTGATCACTTGCTCAAACAAGAAGTGTGTTGTTGTCTCTGCACTGCAATATTTTACTAGTGTTTCTTCTGCCCATCTTGTTAAGTACTATGTCGTGGTAATAATATACCTTGCTCCTGACCTCTTTGTTGGTGGGTTAATTGGTCCCACAAAGTCTATTTCCCATTTTTCGAAAACTTACAAGGTTACTTGTGGTCTTAGGGGCATCGTGTCTCGTCTATTGGGTTTACCAAGCCTCTGACATACATCACATATCTAGCAGTAGTCCTTTGAATCTCTATGAACAGTCGACCACCATAGTCTTGTATGCAATACCTTCTGCGCGGTGGATTTTCCTGCATAATGTACTCTTGTTATTCCCTCATGGGCCTCTGCTAAAATCCTAGGCCTTTCATGTTCTAATACACATCATCTCAAGATGTTGTCTACACCCTTCTTGTATAAGTGTCCTGCAATCAATTGATAGTATGTAGCTTTGACTACTAGATTTGTCTTCTATGCAGTGTTGAATTCTTGTGGCATAGTCCTTGTACTCAAGTATTGAATGATGTCAGCAAAATATTCATCAGCTACTTGGACTGAAAATAATTGTGCATCAGGGAAGTTGTCATCTATATTCATAGGTTCCTCTCCATTGGTGATCCTTGACAGGTGATCAGGTCTTGCATTCAAATTCCTGAAATAGAAATAACCATCTACAAATTCTCCCCTGGAACACTGGCTTATTCACTAGGTATTTGAGAGTTGAATTATCTTTAAACATCTTGAAATTTTTTCCCAGTAAGTAATCTATCAACTTCTGAAGTGCATAGACCATAGCTAAGCCTTCTCTTTTTCTGGTATTGTAATTCTACTCTGACTCTGACAATTTTCTGCTAGCAAATTCTATAGGATGGTCCAATTCCCTTGTTCATGGTTGTGCCAAAATAGCTCCAAGTGTTATGGTTGATGCATCTACATGTACATGAAATGTTATTTCCCAATCCGGGAATACTAGTATTGGTGCGGTTACCATCTTCTCTTTTAGAATGTCCAATCCTCGCTGACAATCCTCATTCCACTAAAACTTGCTATCTTTTCTCAACAGTTTCTCCATTGGCACAATGATCTGCACATACCCTTTTATGAATTTCTTGTAGTATGTTGTATGTCCCAATGTTTTTCTTAACTGGCGTACTAATTTTGGTGGTGGTAGATTAATAATCAGTGCAATTTTGGCAAGATCTACTAGCAAGCCTTGTTTACACACTATATGGCCTAATAGTATCCCAAAGGATGTTCCAAGGATGCACTTATTAATGTATAGTGGTATTTGACACTGTCTACATATTTCTAACATCAACCTCAACACCTCTACATGGTTTTTTAACAAACTGTACATTGTCCAATCATCCAGATATACCTCTAGAAACTGGTGGATGAATTCTTTAAATGCAGCTATGACTACTCTGGAAAATATTGTTGGTGCATTCTTCAATCCAAAAGGCATGACTGTGTACTGGTAGGACCCCCATTATGTGGAAAAAGTGGTATTGTACCTATCTTATGTGGCTATCTTGATCTGATGGTAGGCTGAGAATCCATCGTTGAATGAGTAAGCTTCTCGGCCTCCTACATTCTCCAACACCTCGTCTGTGAAAGGGGTAAGAAAAGGGTCATGTAGGCAAGCATCATTCAAATTCCTCAGGTCGATACATATCCTTATCCTTCCTTGGTTATTCTTTGAACTACCATAGGGCTCACCCATTCAGATTCCTCCACTGGTTCTATGATTCCAGTGTCCAACATCTTGTTAATTTCTTCTTTCACTTTTTTCTTATGTATTGGGTTTAGTCTATAGGGTCTTTGTCTTACTGGTCTTGCCTCATATATGAGAGGTATATTCATTTCACTGAGCTCTCCTAATATGCCTTTCATTTCCTTGAACGTTTTTGGGAATAGGTCACTGTACTCGCGCAGTAACTCTGTTATGCTTTCTACTGTTTTCTCATCCCAGTGGTCTCCAATGTTGGCCATTTTGGGATTCTCATTTGTCCCAATGTTGACTTTATTCACCTTAATCGGCATAGAAAATAATTTTGATTCCAAAGGTGGACCTTCCACCTCTCTTTTACCTTCAAATTTTGTTATCTGAATGTTGCGCGGGTCATCTTCATCTGGTGCTTCTTCCTGCACATGGTAGCATGACAATAGTTGTTTTACTGTCTATCTGTTCTGTTGTTGATATTCTGTCATGAGTTCAACTTCCGGTTCTTTAATGAATATTACCCCTCTAATTTGTTTGAGTGTTGAGTCTATGTTGGGGTTCTCATGTTCAAATGAGAAAGTGACTGCAAAAATTTTCTTTAATATTGTCCAGTCTATAGTTCCTCTGTGCAATTCCTGGTATGTATACCAGTTTGTTGGAATCCCTTCTAATGTGTGAATAAAGTGATGAGGACATTCCTCTGGTGGTGTCATCCTCCATAGTGTTCTGCACTTCTCCAAGTGTTTTGTTGGTGCCCCATGTCCCTCATATTTCTGCAGTTGGTTGCTTCCTTGTTCTGCACCAAATTTGATGCACAGTAACCGCTTACATTGGTACCAATCCTTGACTGTCTCTTTGTACGCACCCCACCATATTGCAGGTGTTGCATTGAGTGCTATATCTAGGGCTAAGAGACTATGATTTTCTAATACTTCATATTTGTATCTTGTTAAGAATATTTATAAGTCATTCACCCCATGGAAGCTAGGAGGTTCCCTTATCTCCGTACCTACCCATATATTGCGTGGTCTATTATTGTGCATCTTCTTGTGGAGACTTAGTGTAACCTCTGGTGCCAATTATCTAATAATGTATCTGAGTCGGACACGCATGACGTGATACTTCTCCAACTAAGTACCCCATCTACAATTGGATTCACATAACCTTCTTCTCTCACTGTTGTTTTGTACAACTGGTTAGTTTCCTCCAGGTCTAAACAAGTGGGTTCTACAAACCTTTCCCCTTTTGATGGGTCCAATGGTGCAATGAATTTGTATTCTCTTGAATCGAATGTCATCTTCCTCGTTTTTAAGTTGATTATGGCCTGATTGTTAAAATCTCAATCCAATACAAGCAATGTCGGATAAGGTGTTGTTCCATCCACCATCTCTATCAATGTCACCCCCTTTAGCCTTCCAATTGATAGAACTTTGTGTTGATTTGCTAGTTTTAGCTGAACATGTGAATATCCTAATGTGGGATCTCCCATACATTGCCATGTCTTCTAGGGTAACACATTTACTTCGGATCCTAAATCCAGTATGATGTCTCCCATGTTGAAATCTCCAATTTTGGCATTCAGTCGGAATTATCTGCTTGTTCTCCTCCTTGTATGCAGATGATTAACTGTTTTATGTTCTAGCTTTCCTTCTCCCTCTATGCTACATAATTATAACATATTTTGTAACACTTTAACAGATGATGGATCATTTAGTAGTTTAACAAAGGATTGCAGAAAATCCATAATCATACCTACTTGTCCTAGGGGTTGTGTTTCCTTGGTGTGATCCAGCGCTGGAGGCACCTTGTATGCTAGTACTTCCCGGGTATGATGTGTAATTAATGTCGATGCAATATCTGGCTTCAATAATTCTTGTCTGACTTGCTTGAATATATCCTTTTTGTTCTGTGCATCAAACTGCTTCTGCAGTTCGGCATTCTTCTTCACCCATTGGTGTTGTGTTGGATCTTGTCTTACTGCGTTGTTTCCTGTCTTAGCTCCTCTCCGCGTAACTATGTTGATATTTCTTCTGTCATCCCTTGCTTCTGCTAAAATCTACTGAACATTCTAATTGTTCTTATTTCTCTTTTCCTAGATATTCCCCAATAGTGTGGGACATTATTTTGTGTCATGATCTGATGCGCGACAATACATAGATGTCGTTGGTGGAAGTGGACATTCTCTTGCATAGTGTCCTGGTTTTTTACGGTTGTGGCATACCACTAGTCCTTTACTTCTTCCAAATCCTCCTCTTCCTCTTCCTCCACCTCTGTAGCCAGCTTGATATCCCCGTGGTCTGTTTTACTGGGGCACATGGTTATACTGTGTGGGATTATAGTGTGGTTGTGCGGTATTGTACTGCATCTACGCAGTGTTATATTGTTTTTGCGCAATGTTATATTGTTTTTTAGCAGTGTTATATGGGGTTGGTACTTGGTTAAACTATGATGCAACTTTCCCGGTCATCATTTATGTCTACACCATGTAAGCATCTAATGTTCTTTCCCTCATCAGGTCCATGGTCTACAATCCTTGTCATCATGGCCTACTAACTTGCAAAAGTTGCAATATGAACTCTTAGGTATTGTTTGGTATTTCTACGCCATTGGACAGTGATATGGATCATGCCCTTATTGCTTATAGATATCACACCATAGTCCTCCTATTGGAAAAGTGTTTGGTAATCTTGTTTCCATGTATTGTGCAAATGTCAGGAATTCATTCTTATGGTGTCCTTCTGTCCTACATGTGGTACACCAAACGACTTCTCTTTTGTCCTTACCCCTGTTCTAGTTTATTTAAAATGTTAAGTTCTTAAAATACCCCTTCAACTCCTCTATGGATGGATTTGTCTTTTGATATTGGTTCTCTTCCAATTATAGGGTTGCCTACAGAGCCTCTGCCTGGGTCTGAAACTTTTGTTGTCGCAAGGGGTATTTCAAGTGTGGGAGTAGTGAATTGACAAACAAATGCATATGTTGCATATATGTCATGACATACTTTAGTTTTCCCTTCAATCGTTTGAATATCTAGTCAATATCCCACACAGATTCTCCTGGTTTCTGTCTAATCTCTATCATCGCATTCATGTATTGATCCTCTGAGCTAGGTTTCTGAAATTCATTTATCAGTAGATTTTTTATATCTCCAATCATTCTGGTTGTCCCTGGCGGACTGTTTGCAGCTAAGCTCATGTACCAATCCAGTGTGCAATATCTTAGTGTGATGGATAACTGCACACGTTTAGTGTCCTCATCTGTGATTTGTTTTTCTTCCTAGATTTTTTCACAAATAAACAAGTGCTTCTGAGGGTCCTCTGACACCTCTTCTTTGAATTGTGGTAACCTGATGGTGGGATCATGTTCTACCATCCTCAATGTTGAACTACTACCTCCGCGTGGTGTAGATACTTGACTAATTCTTCCTGAACTGGCTCCCCCAATTGTTTTTCCCTGTGTATATGTACTTCCTATTATCTTCCTTCTCCTGAAATTAAGTTGTCTAAATGGTGGTGTTCTTATTGGTGTATAAGTCACACATGGGTTTATTGGTTCCACACTGACACTGATATGGATAGGAGTGATGCCTTATATTCCCTCTCTTGGACCTCTCATCTTCCTCTCATATGTCATGCGCAAGATTTCCTCAATGTGCTCCATAGCCCAGAGATCCTCTACCTCTTCTTCATCACTTGTCAAGCCCTCCCTCACGGCTATGGATCTCTTTTTGGTGTTCATATTATATTGGTAGGGTAATCTACTGTGAATTCTTCTAGTTGTTTCCATGATCTGATTGATCTGGTCTTTGTCCATTATGATTGGGTCCAAGGCCTCCTCCTTCTTTCCTTTATCCATTTCTCCATCTCCTGTCAGTGCTTCCCCCATGCATGCAGAGAAGTTTAGTTGTTTGAAGCCATTGTCATTACACCTTTATTATATAGTAATATATTAATAGAGGTATATAGAAATCTGATATACCCACCTCGAGGTCCCTTCAAGAACTCTTGCTCTACTGAGCTGTAAGATTTCGATGTATCTACTGCAAATTATGTGAAAAATACTGCAAAAATGATGTCTAACCAAAAATCCATTGCACGCGTAAATTTATTGTCAACTTGTTGTAACTGCGTGATCTCTACAGGATTCCACTCTAACTTTCTGATCTAATTTGTAGGATGTTTGTCTTTCAACCTTGATATCCACTCCTGCAACACATGCGGGAAATCACTGAAAAATACTTCATGCAAGTCGTTGAATACGTACTTGTCCAAGTATTTGCGTGGTGTTAACTTTGGGTTTCTTTTATCTTTCTGTGAAAACTCCAGCTCCTTTGTTTTCAACCAGCTCTCTATCTCTACCTTCATTGGGTTCCACGGTCTCAACCTCCCCTTTTATATTCTCATTCTCTTAATGTCTTGTCCTCCGATCTGGCATTCTTTTGATGCGTCTTCAACAGATCTCATTCACTCAATCCCATCATGTTCCAACCAACTGGAAATGGAACCATTTGTTGTTTTTTGTTATTCTATTGTATTACTTATATACTAATCTTCCCCTACTATTATAGGTTGACCCAGTTTCAGGTTTAAAAAGCTTCCAACAAAATCCCTCTAAAACTATCTTCCCTCCTGGTAAACCAGAAGGAAACGCAGAACACATGGTGTACTGTACAATCTCACACAAGATAGCTCTATGGGTGGCTACAATACTTACGTGTTTGTAGCCTAGGAATGAGTGGAGATATGTGGTTGTACCATGTGATGTTTATTTATTTAGTCTAACATCTTATTAAAGCAGTCATTCTATTCATGCATGTGGAGTATCGTATCTAACTAGATCCTTCATTCATTCATCTAACATTCAATACTTAACAATAATAGAGATGCATACATTTAATCACATAACACAAGTGTTACTGTGGTTCACCCCCTCTTGGGCTATGTCCACAAAGATATGGCTCTCAAGATCTTTATTATGTTCCAGTAATATGTCATACCACGTGTGTTTACAATCTTGGATCTTACAATCTCAATAGGCTTCATGATCCCTGTGAGGTTGACTAGATCGCACCAGGCTTCTCATCATGCGATCTAATCCTCAGGATCGAGTTGCTCAATGATTCTCTAGCTCACCAGCTTACGGAATAGTACAGTTCTTACCAACCTTACAACTTTCGGACTCTCCCTCAGTACTTCAATCTCTCTCTGATCCGTCCTCTTTCCCCCCTTCTAGACCATCTAAGTACTACTTATATCTATTCATGGCTCATCATCCATTACAATACATTACCAAAACCCTAACCCTAACGTCATTAGGTCTCCCTTGCATGTGCACCTCGCATGCTTCCCTCGCACGTGCTACTTTTCCTTCCAGTTGTCCTTTCTTTCCTTCGTGCTTCTCTTCCCAAAAATAACATTTTCCCCTAACTGGGTCTGCATCCAACAACCTCCCACAATCAAACCAAGAAACCCTGCATTAAATGTTTGATAGCATCGAGTTGAAATATGTTTTATTTGAATGTCACATCGCATCATCTTATTCTTCTTTTTATCTATGGCCACCATTTTTTCTAGTTGAGTGCTATATATATATATATATATATATATATATATATATATATATATATATATGTTGTCGAGTATGCATGATATATCGAGATTTATATCTGGCCATAGTTTTTATTGTCCCTCAATTCCGCTAAAGAAAATCACTTAACTCACATAAAATCTTTACATCGTAGTGTTTTGTTGTACTGTTAATAACGGAACATGCAAGTCTACCATGTTGTTTATCATAGTATTACATTGTAGAGGTTGTTGAGTATCATAACATTAAGTAGGATGCACATTTACTTCATTTTCGTTTTCAATATCGAATGTGAAAGTGTTATAATGATTCCATAGTTTGTTGGAATGATTTCATATTTGTCTCAAAAGTTGAGTTATCTCTCAAGTTTATAAATTATTGTTCATATTAATAAATGAAGAAAAGTTCTATGAATGGTCGTCCTGACAGGAGGGGCCCCAC
>JZKD02S0005449.1:10960-27249 GCA_000966675.3 Picea glauca
GGGCTGACCCCCTAGAGTGATAATGAAACTATGGGGTCAGGACTCATAAAAAACATGATGCTTTCACATACAAGGTTGTTCTGAAATAACATCACTGACTTTGAGTGGAGAAACATAACACAATGACTCATGTTTGAAGGGATTGATGGCATAGGACATGTGGCAATATTGGTTGACACGAAGCTCTCATCCCTAGACCAACTGATGGTGTATGGTTGGGCATGTGGCACCATTAAAAGCTTCAATCTCTCGATGACCTCATCTGAGAACAAGTTATTCTGGTTCCCACTGTCAACAATGAAATTTAGTGGGGTTCCCTTCAACCACACCTGTGAATGGAAAAGGTGATCCCCTTCCTCAAGCTCCTTTGACTTGTCTGGTTGGATATTTGCAATTGCAATAGAAGCATTAGGTTTTACATCGATGAGACACTTTCCCTTATCCTAATATGAATTAAAGTATAAGTCAGGATCCAAATCTTCTTCTTCAAGCTCTGTAATGTCCCCAGCCACCCAGGCCAGGCCACGATACACGAGAGAACACTTTCATTCTCTTTGTAGAACATACTATAACAAACCCAACATCCAACTAAGCTATGCCACATAAATTTTTTGAACTGCATGCAATTAAAATATATACACACTGAGCTCTTGCAGAAACATATATATAAAATGTAAACATACAAATACATCTGTAAATGCACGGATTCACATGAAAAAAAAAGTAAACGTATACTTGCATCATATGCGGGCAATACCCATAAATATAAACACAGTTATAAATCATACACTGGATAACCCATAAAATAAAAACGTAAATAATAATGCAACATGTAAATTTATCACACAATTGACAATTATCTTGGTAAGAATATCACCAACTACGTGCAGACCTTCCATGAACATCCCAGCCTTAGACCACACTGCTCATCACTCTCAACAATGGGTCACCCCCGAGCTGGGACTAAACTCCACCCGGGTAAAGGGATTCCTAACCAGGATGACTAACTCAGACAATGGGAAAGACTCTGTCATAGGTGCTAACTCAAGCTAATAGCCTATAGTCCCTCATTCCCCACATGCCTGTCCCACCCCAGGAAGTGTGCCCCTTCTCTGATCAACAGTCCTTCGGCTGCCCCACTTCATTTTCGGGCTTCAACAACATGTTGGACAAGAAGTCTTGGAGTCTTGGAGTTGTAGTTTATCACCTTCAGGAAATAAATTCCCAACAATTCTCTCATCCAGATAATTTCTCACGGACCTGACAACCCACCTCTTCAATATCCCATGGGCCTGGCAACTCGTTTCTTCATTCCATCTCCCAAGCTAACCAAGTACACAAAAACAAGTATGGCTATGGATACAGGTTTAGTTACAGTGATAGGAGAGTATGGAGGATAGCTGACTGTGTGAGTGAAAGATCATGGAATGTCTAGATGGATGACCGAATGATGGTAAGAATGATCGGAAATGAACTAAGTCCAAACAATATGTATGCATGCCCCCAACTTGACACTTGTCATGTTGGGAGCTACTTTGGCCCACTTGTCCCCAACTTTGGAACTTGGGATAAAATAATTACCCATACTTTATACATTAAGAAATATTAATATAAAATTCATTTTTGGCTTAAGATCCCTAGCTTATCCCTTTTTCTTACTTTTTTATCCCCCTCTTTCCCTAACTAGTGGAGTTAAGTCCCCCGTACTCTTTTATCGTGGTCGGTCTATGCACAATGATGTATTTTATATTAATGTTGAGACATATACAAAAGTAGGTGCACCTTCCTTTAACATCTAGGCTCTTAGGCCTAATAATCTCAAGACTGGCTCACCAGCCTATAAAACACAACATATACACAAAGGCTCCCTGGCCTCAAAATCGTGCAATTAAGTTACTGTGCGCGGTATCTTGGAATGTGCACACTTCATCATTTTACTGTGTAGTATATGCGCGCACTACGCCATGAAAGGTGCATGCAAAAATTACATCAAACAACTCACCATGTTAAGTACATTTTCATTTACATTATAATTGGGTTTGGCCTAGGGATATTACAATCCCCTCCCCTTATTTATGCATTGTCCTCGGTGCATTATGTACACATATTCAAAAAAAATTGAAAAATCCTCAAAAAGATGTGGGTATTCTGCCCGCATTGCATCCTCATGCTCCCAAGTAACATCATCAGGACCGTACCAGGTCCATTGGACCTTTACAATCCCTATGGATCGATTCAGGAGATGTTTGATTTTCCAGTCCAAAATGCGTACCAAATGCACTTGGAAATCACCTTCTTGTTCCACCTGGATCACATTCCAATCAATAACATGATTAGCATCAAGTATATATTTCTTGAGCAATGATACATGGAATACATTATGAACAAACAAAGATGCGGGTAATGCAATCATATAAGCTACTAGACCAATCCTCTCTAGGATTTCAAACGAGCCACAATAGCGAGCTACCAACTTTGAACAATTTCCCAACTTCAGGGAACTTCTGTTGGCTTTCACTTTCAAGAATACATGGTCGCCAACTTTAAATTCCCTGTGAGTTCTTCCCTTCTTAGCATAGATTTTATGCCTGTCTTGGGCAGCCTTTAAATTTTGTTTTATTTTTATCATTTGCTCCTCCATTTTCTTGAGTAAATTTTGACCAACCATTGCTCTATCTGTTGGGTTATCCCAGCTTACCGGTGTGTTGCAATTTCTGCCATAAAGTGCCTCAAATGGGCTCATCTTCAATGATGCTTGGTACCCATTGTTGTAAGAAAACTCTACCAAGTGTATGCAGTCTTCCCATTTTGATGGTTTATCCATCACATACATCCTCAACATATCCTCAATCACTTGATTCACCCTCTTTGTTTTTCCATATGATTCTGGATGATAAGTTGTACTAAAATTCAAATTTGTTCCAAATCCATTAAATAATCCCTTCCAAAAATTTGAGGTAAATTTTGGATCTCTGTTAGACACAATTGTCTTGGGTATGCCATGAAATCTAGCAATTTCCCTCATATAAACATCAACAATGTTGGTTGCCTTGTGAGTGAGCTTAACTGGAATAAAATGGGCAGCTTTAGTAAGCTTATCCACCAATACCATGATAGAATCATGTTGCTTGTTTGTTCTGGGCAGTTTGGTGATGAAATCCATTGTTACAACTTCCCATTTCCACTCAGGAATGGGTAATGGTTGTAGAAAACCAGTTGGGTGTCTATGCTCAGCTTTAACCTTTTTACATTCCAAACATTTGGCAATAAAATAAGCAAATTCTTTCTTCATTCCTGGCCAATAATATTGGCTTTTGACAACTACAATAGTTTTCTGATAAAATGGGTGCCCAGCATAAGGTACACTATGCATTTCTCCCAATAATAGATTTTTCAATTCATGGGAATTTGGTACTTAAATTCTGCCTCTGTACCTGAGAATTTCATCATTATCTAGCTTGTATTCTTCAATTTTCTACTGNATAAAATGGGCAGCTTTAGTAAGCTTATCCACCACTACCATGATAGAATCATGTTGCTTGTTTGTTCTGGGCAGTTTGGTGATGAAATCCATTGTTACAACTTCCCATTTCCACTAAGGAATGGGTAATGGTTGTAGAAAACCAGTTGGGTGTCTATGCTCAGCTTTTACCTTTTGACATTCCAAACATTTGGCAATAAAATAAGCAAATTCTTTCTTCATTCCTGGCCAATAATATTGGCTTTTGACAACTACAATAGTTTTCTGATAAAATGGGTGCCCATCATAAGGTACATTATGCATTTCTCCCAATAATAGATTTTTCAATTCATGGGAATTTGGTACTTAAATTCTGCCTCTGTACCTGAGAATTTCATCATTATCTAGCTTGTATTCTTCAATTTTCTACTGCAAATTACCTTGTTGTAATTTTGCCACTAATTCCTTGTATTGCAAATCTGATTTGGCAGCCTCTAAAATTATGTGTTTCAAATCTTACTGGTACATGCTAATTGTTGTAGCATGCAATTCATGGACTCTTTTGCTGATTGCATCAACCACTTTGTTCTCTTTCCCCTTGATATGCTTTATATCAAAGTCACATTCACTTAGAAATTCTAACCATCTGCTTTGCCTAGCATTTAGAGTTGGTTGATCAAACAAATATTTCAGACCATTATGGTTTTTCTTCAATTCAAACCTTTTCCCCATGAGGTCATGTCTCCATTTCATCAAGGCATGCACTATGGATGCCAACTCTAAATCTTGAGTGGCATAGTGTCTTTCACGATCCTTCAACTTCCTTGATTCATAACATACAACAAACCCATTTTGACTGAGGACTCCACCAAGTCCTTCTTTACAAGCATCTGTGCATACAATGAAGTCTTCATTTGGGTCTGAAATCCTTAGTATTGGAGCACTTGTTAATAATTGTTTCAAGTGTTGGAAACTCTTTTCACAATCCAATGTCCACTGAAACTCCACACCTTTCTCTTGTAAGGAAGTGATTGGGTGTGAAATCTTTCAGAATCCTTCAATAAATATCGTGTAGTAGCCTGCAAGGCCCATGAATGATCTGACCTCTGTCACATTATTTGGCACTGACCATTCTCTAATGGCTTCTATCTTCTCAGGATCCACTACTATCCCATCCTTTGAAATGATATGTACCAAATAATGAATTTGCTTCTGATAAAATGAACACTTGCTCAATTTGGCATACAACTGATGCTCCCTTAATACTTGCAACATCATCCTCAAATGATGCTCATGCTTTTCTTCTGACTTTGAATATACAAGGATGTCATCCAAAAAGAAAACACCATTCATTAAGCACATGAAAACAACTGGTGCATTTGACAACCCAAATGGCATCACTGTGAACTCATAATGACCATACCTTGTCTTAAAGGCGGTCTTATTGATATCTTCCTCTTTAATCCTTACCTGAGATCTATCTTTGAAAATATTTTTTCATCCTTCAATTGATCAAAGAGATCATCAATCCTTGGCAGAGGATACTTGTTCTTTACAGTCACTTTATTCAACTATTTCAAATCAATGCACAATCTTAATGTCCCATATTTCTTCTTCACGAACAAGACTGGGGCACCCTAAGGTGACACACTTGGGTGTATATACCCCTTCTTCAGAAGTTATTCAAGCTGCATTTGCAACTCCTTCAGCTCTGGTGTACTCATTCTATAAGGAGTCTTTGACACTGGAGCTGCTCCAGGCATTAGATTTATAGAGAAATCAATATCTCTCTTTCGGGTTAGTCCTGGTACCTCCTTGAACACATATTCAAAATCTTCCAGGAATGCATAATCTTCCAAATTTGGCACCTTATCTTTAGGTGTCTCTTCCATATGAGCTACAAATATTTGACACCCTTTTCTGTAACATTTCCTCAGTTGCAATGATGAAATTTCTCTGATGGTCACTACCCTGGGAATTCCCTACACTTTCCTTATGCTCCCTTCCTCATACAAGCAAGTGAATGTCTTGTTATGATAGTGTAGGATATCATGATGTTGATCCAACCAATCCATCCCAATTAGACAGCCATACTAACCTAAAGGCAAGATGTTTAAATGTGCCTTGGTGTTCAGTCCATTCATGTCCATAAGACATGACTTAACCATCTCATTAAATTTTTTTTTGGCTCCGGTAGCCAGCTGCAGTAACCAATATTTTAAATACTTTCTTCTTGGCAATTGCAAAATTTCCACCATCTTAGGATCTATATAACTATGACTAGCTCCTGAATCAATTAAAATAGCAATGGTTTGGTTGTTGATCATACCTTCCACTTCAATCATATGTGATTGATACTCTGTTTGCTTGTTGTCTAGGGATACATAGATCCTTGGTACATTTCTACCCATGTCCTCCACTATTTCATCTTGATGTACATTATGAACAGTTCTCACTTTTTCATCTCTGTGAGGACAATCTCTGAACATATGAACTCCTTTACAACCCCAACATTGAATAGTTGGTTGCCTTGGCCTTTTAACCCATGTCTCAATCATTCTGGGTTCTCTAGAAGTTGGTTGTCCTTGAGTATTATTTCTGAAGAATGGTGGCTTAGATCCCTTCTTCCTTTAACCCATCTTGAGTTTCTTTTTGTCTTCCCAAGCTTTTTGGAAAGTTGGCCTTGATTTTTTCTGATCGTATAGGAATTTATCTCACCTTATGGTCTCCTCCAATGTATTGGGATCATCATAATGTATTTTTTCACTAATGAATGATGGGGATCCACTCAAATACCTTTGAATCTTAATTGTCTCATCCTTGATGAAAGAAACATACTTCAATAGTTCTAAAAACCTTCCTTCATATTCATCTATGGTCATACTCCCAAGCTTGAGTTCAAAGAACTCTTTCATATTCTCATCGTAGTATCTCTTGGTCAAGTATTTCTTCTCAAAATACTTCTTGAATTCCCTCCAAGTAACACTTTTCTTTTTAATGTGTTGCACCTGCACAAGCTGATCCCACCACATGGATGTCTATCCCTTGAGTTGATATATGGAAATTCTACCTTCTGCATGAGAAGAATAATTATGCAATTGAAAATAATTTATCATGCCCAATAGCCATTTCTTTGCATCTTCATCCTTCTTGTGCTCACCATCAAATGTAGGAGGTTTGATTTTGTTCATTTCTCCTCGTAGCTCATCCACCCCAGACCTCCAATGCTTCCTGACAGGGGATGGACTTGAGCTATTGTTTTCCTTCTTATTAGAATTTCTCGGGGAGTGATGGTGATGTCTGCTAACACTTTGTGTTCTTATTTTCTCATCAAGAGGCCTGTGACTTCCATATTTGCTTGAGCCACTCTTCTTATCCAATTTTTTTCTATTTTGTTCAAGCTCTGCATTAAATTCATGTTGAATTCATCCTACTAATCCTTGGCTCTCATAATCCTTTCATTATCAGCTTTATGTCTTTGGACATCCTTCTGCAAATTTTTAATGGTCTCTACCATATTCATGTTTTCATCCCTTCCTTCTCCATGTCCATTGGAGTTTGTTCCTTCAATGCCCAAATGGACNCTTGTTAATAATTGTTTCAAGTGTTGGAAACTCTTTTCACAATCCAATGTCCACTGAAACTTCACACCTTTCTTTTGTAAGGAAGTGATTGGGTGTGAAATCTTTGAGAATCCTTCAATAAATATCGTGTAGTAGCCTGCAAGGCCCATGAATGATCTGACCTCTGTCACATTATTTGGCGCTGACCATTCTCTAATGGCTTCTATCTTCTCAGGATCCACTACTATCCCATCCTTTGAAATGATATGTCCCAAATAATGAATTTGCTTCTGATAAAATGAACACTTGCTCAATTTGGCATACAACTGATGCTCCCTTAATACTTGCAACATCATCCTCAAATGATGCTCATGCTCTTCTTCTGACTTTGAATATACAAGGATTTCATCCAAAAAGAAAACACCATTCATTAAGCACATGAAAACAACTGGTGCATTTGACAACCCAAATGGCATCACTGTGAACTCATAATGACCATACCTTGTCTTAAAGGCGGTCTTATTGATATCTTCCTCTTTAATCCTTACCTGAGATCTATCTTTGAAAATATTTTTTCATCCTTCAATTGATCAAAGAGATCATCAATCCTTGGCAGAGGATACTTGTTCTTTACAGTCACTTTATTCAACTATTTTAAATCAATGCACAATCTTAATGTCCCATCTTTCTTCTTCACGAACAAGACTGGGGCACCCCAAGGTGACACACTTGGGTGTATATACCCCTTCTTCAGAAGTTATTCAAGCTGCATTTGCAACTCCTTCAGCTCTGGTGTACTCATTCTATAAGGAGTCTTTGACACTGGAGCTTCTCCGGGCATTAGATTAATAGAGAAATCAATATCTCTCTTTGGGGTTAGTCCTGGTACCTCCTTGAACACATATTCAAAATCTTCCAGGAATGCATAATCTTCCAAATTTGGCACCTTATATTTAGGTGTCTCTTCCATATGAGCTACAAATATTTGACACCCTTTTCTGTAACATTTCCTCAGCTGCAATGATGAAATTTCTCTGATGGTCACTACCCTGGGAATTCCCTGCACTTTCCTTACGCTCCCTTCCTCATACAAGCAAGTGAATGTCTTGTTATGATAGTGTAGTATATCATGATGTTGATCCAATCAATCCATCCCAATTAGACAGCCATACTAACCTAAAGGCAAGATGTTTAAATATGCCTTGGTGTTCAGTCCATTCATGTCCATAAGACATGACTTAACCATCTCATTAAATTTTCTTTTGGCTCCGGTAGCCAGCTGCAGTAACCAATATTTTCCATACTTTCTTCTTGGCAATTGCAAAATTTCCACCATCTTAGGATCTATATAACTATGACTAGCTCCTGAATCAATTAAAATAGCAATGGTTTGGTTGTTGATCATACCTTCCACTTCAATCATATGTGATTGATACTCTGTTTGCTTGTTGTCTAKGGMTACATAGATCCTTGGTACATTTCTACCCATGTCCTCCACTATTTCATCTTGATGTACATTATGAACAGTTCTCACTTTTTCATCTCTGTGAGGACAATCTCTGAACATATGAACTCCTTTACAACCCCAACATTGAATAGTTGGTTGCCTTGGCCTTTTAACCCATGTCTCAATCATTCTGGGTTCTCTAGAAGTTGGTTGTCCTTGAGTATTATTTCTGAAGAATGGTGGCTTAGATCCCTTCTTCCTTTAACCCATCTTGAGTTTCTTTTTGTCTTCCCAAGCTTTTTGGAAAGTTGGCCTTGATTTTTTCTGATCGTATAGGAATTTATCTCACCTTATGGTCTCCTCCAATGTATTGGGATCATCATAATGTATTTTTTCACTAATGAATGATGGGGATCCACTCAAATACCTTTGAATCTTAATTGTCTCATCCTTGATGAAAGAAACATACTTCAATAGTTCTAAAAACCTTCCTTCATATTCATCTATGGTCATACTCCCAAGCTTGAGTTCAAAGAACTCTTTCATATTCTCATCGTAGTATCTCTTGGTCAAGTATTTCTTCTCAAAATACTTCTTGAATTCCCTCCAAGTAACACTTTTCTTTTTAATGTGTTGCACCTGCACAAGCTGATCCCACCACATGGATGTCTATCCCTTGAGTTGATATATGGAAATTCTACCTTCTGCATGAGAAGAATAATTATGCAATTGAAAATAATTTATCATGCCCAATAGCCATTTCTTTGCATCTTCATCCTTCTTGTGCTCACCATCAAATGTAGGAGGTTTGATTTTGTTCATTTCTCCTCGTAGCTCATCCACCCCAGACCTCCAATGCTTCCTGACAGGGGATGGACTTGAGCTATTGTTTTCCTTCTTATTAGAATTTCTCGGGGAGTGATGGTGATGTCTGCTAACACTTTGTGTTCTTATTTTCTCATCAAGAGGCCTGTGACTTCCATATTTGCTTGAGCCACTCTTCTTATCCAATTTTTTTCTATTTTGTTCAAGCTCTGCATTAAATTCATGTTGAATTCATCCTACTAATCCTTGGCTCTCATAATCCTTTCATTATCAGCTTTATGTCTTTGGACATCCTTCTGCAAATTTTTAATGGTCTCTACCATATTCATGTTTTCATCCCTTCCTTCTCCATGTCCATTGGAGTTTGTTCCTTCAATGCCCAAATGGACATCCATCCCTCTGATCTCATATTCCTGGTTGTATGTCCCTTGTTCTTATTCCATTCCTCTAGAATCTGTGTTGATCCTGATCTGATCTAGTTGTTGTTAACTCTGCAAGATGTGTAGTGAACAAAACTTTGTCCGACTAACTGTTTCCACAATCTCATGGAAATATGAACCATTCTGGTTCAATAATATATCAGAACTGTTTATTCTGATTTCCTGGGAAATTGAATGCCTAGATCAATTTTTTGGGTGGATATTTAGATTCCATTGTCCAATACCTTTCCAACGCCTACTCTAGTGCTCAATTCCGAGTCTTGAGCAGAAAGTTATGGTTATTTGAAAATTTCCCATTAATTTTTTTGTTCACATTTCAACTTGGCACAACTCTGCGCTGTAATTATGCATTTTTTCACCTACTTCTTTGGATTTTTCATAGAATCTCAATTGGGTTTGTTCATATACATATTCTATACACTTTCCAAGTTTCACCTCTTTTTGGGTTCTGGGTTGCTAGTTACAACCTGCTGAAGTTCTAGACCAATTTTTGTTTTTGGTCTCGAATGCTACAGGTACCTTCTTTTCCATTTTAAACATCTTTAACATGCCCAGAAATTTAATTCATCTCTAGGAATGTCTTATATGGTTCAATATCTTTCCATTGACTACTCTTGTGCCTCAATATGATTCTAGAGCAGGAATTTATGGCTCTTTGAATCTAGTTGGGTTTTAAAATTTACCCTCCACTGTTTGTTTTGTAACTTTCTCATAAAATATCTGTTTGACGAATGGTTTACACCATTAGAAATATCTCTCTGAGCTATTTTATTTGAGCTGTAGAGACAGAGTGTAACTTGGTACACTATGTTCTTGTGGTTTTTTATTACCTAAAAACGTTGTTAACGGCCTCAAAAACGCACTGCAAAAATATGACGTTCAAATATTATAAAATGTCGCGGAATTTCTTTGGTTTTCCACTGTTGTTCACCCTCCAAATGACTTTGTGCACACAAAATTAAACCTGTACACTCATATGTAGCATGTGCAACAACACTAAAAGGTAATTCATGCTTTGCGCACATTTAACCACTGTGCATCACTTCTCTGTCGTGCCAATAATTGGCATGCAATGCTTTTGTGTCACTCGCCAATATCCACCGCACGCATTTTTTGTTCTTGCACTATTAGCTATTGTGCACAATTTTTGTATCATACACATATATTCCACACGCATTTCACTCTACGCGTTGCACCATGCCAAATTTTAGTATGCCCCCACCGTGCAACAATGCTCTACGCGCACCATTAACTAAAATGTTGCGCAACAACATATACCCACATTGCGTGCACACCAACAAAACTCCTTTGCACTTTGCCAATATTGCACACACCATGCGCACCTTTATTATGTGTGTGCACATCACATGTACTTTATTACGCATGTGTCACTCAATCTGCACTGCGCAATGCTAAATTTAGCATGCACACCTGCACACCAACATTTTTTCACGCGACGCCAAAATTTACTGCGCGCACCAGCACACCAACATTTTTCCGCGCGGTGCCAAAATTTAGCGCGCACACCAGAATGCCAATATTTTTCCGCACAACACCCAATTTTACATATCACAAGCTTTTTACTGCGCATCATGCCTTTTTAGTGCGCCCACCTGCGCACATTCATTTTTATGCGTATAAATTCCTCGTGAATTCTGCTGCAGAAATTAGGGCTTTTTCTTAACTTTTCCCCAATTTTTACCATAGACATTCTACAACTAATTATTTTGCTCAATTTCACCCCGATAACACCAATTCAAAATCTGCAACAACAAATCGATGCAGGTTGACATTTCTGGAACGAATTTCCCCAAAATCAATTCACGAATTGAGAATTTTATTTACTAATCTCGCTCCATCTATCATGGATTCACTGTAACTTCAAATTTGACCAATTCCAGGTCCGAATTTGCTAGGACGGATATTAAATCATTAATATCTCACCACATGGCCGAATTTCTCAATTTTCCTATGAATTTAACAACAGAAATTGGGGTTTTTTCCCAATTCTGCACCATTGTTGTTTCTTTTTACCATGGACACTCTGCAACTCAAAATTTGGCCATTTCAAAATCAATCATCTATGACATTTTGCTTCAACTCAACTTGCTCGACCCATTCAAGCTCAGTGTTGAAAACTGAAGCTCTGATACCATATTGTAACGTCCCTGGCCACCCAGGTCGGGCCACAATACACAAGAGAACTCTTTCATTCTCTTTGCGGAACATACTATAGCATACCCAGCATCCAACTGAGCTATGCCACATAAATTTTTTGAACTGCATGCAATTAAAATATATACACAAAGAGCTCTTGCATAAACATATATATATAATGTAAACATACAAATACATCTGTAAATGCATAGATTCACATGGAAATAACAATAAACGTATACATGAAGCATATGCAAGAAATACCCATAAATATAAACACAGTTATAAATCATACACTGGATAACCCATAAAATAAACACGTAAATAATAATGCAGGATGTAAATTTATCACACAGTTGACACTTTTCTTGGTAAGAATATCACCAACTGCATGCAGACCTTCCACGAACCTCCCATCCTTAGACCACACTACTCATCACTCTTAGCAGTGGGTCACCCCCGAGATGGGCCTAAACTCCACTCGGCTAAAGGGATTCCTAACCAAGCTGACTAACTCAGACAATAGGAAATACTTCGTCACAGGTGCTAACTCAAACTAACATCCTATAGTCCCTCATTCCCCACATGCTTGTCCCACCCCATGAAGTGTGCCCCTTCTCTGCTCAACAATCCTTCAGCTGCCCCATTTCCTTTCCAGGCTTCAGCAACAAGCCAAATAGGAAGTCTCAGAGTCATGTAGTTGTAGTTTAGCACCTTCAGGAAATCAATTCCCAACAATTCTCTCACCCAGATAATTGCTCATGGGCCTAACACCCTACCTCTTCAATATCGCATGGGCATGACAACCCGTTTCTTCAGTCTAGATCCCAAGCTAACCAGGTACACAAAAACAAGTATGGTTATGGATACAGGTTCAATTACAGTGACATGAGAGTATGGAGGATAGTTGACTGCGTGAGTGAAATATCATGGCATGGTTGGATGGATGACCGAATGATGGGAGGAATGATGGAAAGAATGATCGAAAATGAACTAAGTCCAAACAATATGTATGCATGCCCCCAACTTGACACTTGTCATGTTGGGAGATACTTTGGCCCACTTGTCCCCAACTTTGGAACTTAGGATAAAATAATTACCCATACTTTATAATTTAATAAATATTAATATAATATTCCTTTTTGGCTTAAGCTCNAAAACTTTGTCCGACTAACTGTTTCCACAATCTCATGGAAATATGAACCATTCTGGTTCAATAATATATCAGAACTGTTTATTCTGATTTCCTGGGAAATTGAATGCCTAGATCAATTTTTTGGGTGGATATTTAGATTCCATTGTCCAATACCTTTCCAACGCCTACTCTAGTGCTCAATTCCGAGTCTTGAGCAGAAAGTTATGGTTATTTGAAAATTTCCCATTAATTTTTTTGTTCACATTTCAACTTGGCACAACTCTGCGCTGTAATTATGCATTTTTTCACCTACTTCTTTGGATTTTTCATAGAATCTCAATTGGGTTTGTTCATATACATATTCTATACACTTTCCAAGTTTCACCTCTTTTTGGGTTCTGGGTTGCTAGTTACAACCTGCTGAAGTTCTAGACCAATTTTTGTTTTTGGTCTCGAATGCTACAGGTACCTTCTTTTCCATTTTAAACATCTTTAACATGCCCAGAAATTTAATTCATCTCTAGGAATGTCTTATATGGTTCAATATCTTTCCATTGACTACTCTTGTGCCTCAATATGATTCTAGAGCAGGAATTTATGGCTCTTTGAATCTAGTTGGGTTTTAAAATTTACCCTCCACTGTTTGTTTTGTAACTTTCTCATAAAATATCTGTTTGACGAATGGTTTACACCATTAGAAATATCTCTCTGAGCTATTTTATTTGAGCTGTAGAGACAGAGTGTAACTTGGTACACTATGTTCTTGTGGTTTTTTATTACCTAAAAACGTTGTTAACGGCCTCAAAAACGCACTGCAAAAATATGACGTTCAAATATTATAAAATGTCGCGGAATTTCTTTGGTTTTCCACTGTTGTTCACCCTCCAAATGACTTTGTGCACACAAAATTAAACCTGTACACTCATATGTAGCATGTGCAACAACACTAAAAGGTAATTCATGCTTTGCGCACATTTAACCACTGTGCATCACTTCTCTGTCGTGCCAATAATTGGCATGCAATGCTTTTGTGTCACTCGCCAATATCCACCGCACGCATTTTTTGTTCTTGCACTATTAGCTATTGTGCACAATTTTTGTATCATACACATATATTCCACACGCATTTCACTCTACGCGTTGCACCATGCCAAATTTTAGTATGCCCCCACCGTGCAACAATGCTCTACGCGCACCATTAACTAAAATGTTGCGCAACAACATATACCCACATTGCGTGCACACCAACAAAACTCCTTTGCACTTTGCCAATATTGCACACACCATGCGCACCTTTATTATGTGTGTGCACATCACATGTACTTTATTACGCATGTGTCACTCAATCTGCACTGCGCAATGCTAAATTTAGCATGCACACCTGCACACCAACATTTTTTCACGCGACGCCAAAATTTACTGCGCGCACCAGCACACCAACATTTTTCCGCGCGGTGCCAAAATTTAGCGCGCACACCAGAATGCCAATATTTTTCCGCACAACACCCAATTTTACATATCACAAGCTTTTTACTGCGCATCATGCCTTTTTAGTGCGCCCACCTGCGCACATTCATTTTTATGCGTATAAATTCCTCGTGAATTCTGCTGCAGAAATTAGGGCTTTTTCTTAACTTTTCCCCAATTTTTACCATAGACATTCTACAACTAATTATTTTGCTCAATTTCACCCCGATAACACCAATTCAAAATCTGCAACAACAAATCGATGCAGGTTGACATTTCTGGAACGAATTTCCCCAAAATCAATTCACGAATTGAGAATTTTATTTACTAATCTCGCTCCATCTATCATGGATTCACTGTAACTTCAAATTCGACCAATTCCAGGTCCGAATTTGCTAGGATGGATATTAAATCATTAATATCTCACCACATGGCCGAATTTCTCAATTTTCCTATGAATTTAACAACAGAAATTGGGGCTTTTTCCCAATTCTGCACCATTGTTGTTTCTTTTTACCATGGACACTCTGCAACTCAAAATTTGGCCATTTCAAAATCAATCATCTGTGACATTTTGCTTCAACTCAACTTGCTCGACCCATCCAAGCTCAGTGTTGAAAACTAAAGCTCTGATACCATATTGTAACGTCCCTGGCCACCCAGGTCGGGCCACAATACACAAGAGAACTCTTTCATTCTCTCTGCGGAACATACTATAGCATACCCAGCATCCAACTGAGCTATGCCACATAAATTTTTTGAACTGCATGCAATTAAAATATATACACAAAGAGCTCTTGCATAAACATATATATATAATGTAAACATACAAATACATCTGTAAATGCATAGATTCACATGGAAATAACAATAAACGTATACATGAAGCATATGCAAGAAATACCCATAAATATAAACACAGTTATAAATCATACACTGGATAACCCATAAAATAAACACGTAAATAATAATGCAGGATGTAAATTTATCACACAGTTGACACTTTTCTTGGTAAGAATATCACCAACTGCATGCAGACCTTCCACGAACCTCCCATCCTTAGACCACACTACTCATCACTCTTAGCAGTGGGTCACCCCCGAGATGGGCCTAAACTCCACTCGGCTAAAGGGATTCCTAACCAAGCTGACTAACTCAGACAATAGGAAATACTTCGTCACAGGTGCTAACTCAAACTAACATCCTATAGTCCCTCATTCCCCACATGCTTGTCCCACCCCATGAAGTGTGCCCCTTCTCTGCTCAACAATCCTTCAGCTGCCCCATTTCCTTTCCAGGCTTCAGCAACAAGCCAAATAGGAAGTCTCAGAGTCATGTAGTTGTAGTTTAGCACCTTCAGGAAATCAATTCCCAACAATTCTCTCACCCAGATAATTGCTCATGGGCCTAACACCCTACCTCTTCAATATCGCATGGGCATGACAACCCGTTTCTTCAGTCTAGATCCCAAGCTAACCAGGTACACAAAAACAAGTATGGTTATGGATACAGGTTCAATTACAGTGACATGAGAGTATGGAGGATAGTTGACTGCGTGAGTGAAATATCATGGCATGGTTGGATGGATGACCGAATGATGGGAGGAATGATGGAAAGAATGATCGAAAATGAACTAAGTCCAAACAATATGTATGCATGCCCCCAACTTGACACTTGTCATGTTGGGAGATACTTTGGCCCACTTGTCCCCAACTTTGGAACTTAGGATAAAATAATTACCCATACTTTATAATTTAATAAATATTAATATAATATTCCTTTTTGGCTTAAGCTC
>JZKD02S0005460.1:15768-48786 GCA_000966675.3 Picea glauca
AATCACAGCCATTTATTTTGTGTGACTACTAAGAATATTCCAACCATATTTAATCATGTCCATAGAAAACTTATTAAACACTAAACCCCTATTAAATCTGCCCATTGTCAATAGGCTTAATAATACATAATAATATATTATTAAATTAATAATACATATTAATATATTATTAAATTAAAAATCATATTTAAAATGAAAACATCACATTTGTGCATTGTAATTGGTATTAATTGTAATAAAGTTTCACAAATTTATCTACAAACAATTTCAATTTTATAGTTGAGATATTTTGCTTCAACTTTTACCACGAACTCTGATTCGAGGAAGTGATAAAAATTCTAATTTAAATTAATTGTAATAAAGTTCCATAAATTTGTTTTATATTTGAGATATTTTGCTTCACCTTTTCACCATACAAACTATGATTCAAGGAAACAAATGATATGACCTTTTCACCATAAAAGAGAGTGGCTGAAAAATTGCTCCGAGACATGGCATGAGATAAAATTACTGGTACAATTTATGAATGTAAATGAAAATTTATGAATGTAAATGAGTCAAGAAGGGCTTCCAACAACCCCATGCGCGACTCCTCGGAAATCTGCTGGATAGTGTCGCTCGATGACGGGCATTCGGGCTTCTCCCTAGATGACGTGACGGGCATTCGGGCTTCTCCCTAGATGACGTGACGGGCATTCGGGCTTCTCCCTAGCCTTGTTAATATTTTTGTTGTATGTTATTATAAGGAGAGGGCGAAGTCGAAGTCGAACTCGAATTTCGAATTTGAAGGGCGTTCGTCCCGGGCATATGTAGCGGCGGCGAACTGAATTTAGTGTTGAGGTCACAGAACCAACGAACTTGAGTTTAGTGTTGAGGTCTCTCAGCCAATACACTGCAGCGTCGTAAGCACCGGCGGCTTGCTCGGCGGTTTTGTAGGGTTTTGGGCGTCCGGATTTCCGACCCCAACTGACCAATTTTTGCATTCTGTCATGGTGGTGCGCCCGGGCTTTCAATAGGTAAACTGATCGGCATATATTTTTAATTAAAAGATTGATTAATCTGTAAGTTTAATAGGTATACTGATAGGCATATTTTTAATTAAAAGATTGATTAGTAGGTATACGTTTTTCTCTCTAAAAATGTCTATTATGTCTTTTGTGTTATCAACATTGATTTTGAAACCATAATGATCAGGCCGTCGACTACCCAATATTCAAATCGTGTAGAATTTGGTAATGTATAGTTATGCTCATAAGCATATACTCATTTAAAATTTCTAGATTAATCTTTATTACGTCTTATTAACATAGATTATTTAGATTATTCATTAACTTGATTACCCTACTTACCACCTATAAGCTAGGGTGGGCTACAAGATGGCGGATGGCAAAATGTCTGGCGACAATATGTCATGGCCTCTCGGAGTTCATCACCCATTCCTTTAGTGGCTATGCTAAATTATGATCTTGCACTTTTGAGCATGTGAGTAGATTCAAATTCATTCTTCCCAAATTAGTACTAGATTATAAATTGTAATTATTGAAATTGCATTTTAATATCCAACTAAGAATTCACATAAAATATTTTATTATATTAGAAAAATATTATCATTATCTCATTACCATTATTGGTAAGTTTATATATATTATGTATCTTATTTAGAGATTCTATGTTATTTATTTTTATAGGCTACTATCGTCAATATTATTATTGCCAAAACCACAATATTATTATTGCCAAAACCACAATTTTATAATGATCAAATAGTATTTCTGAATGCATAAATCGAACACCCTAAAAAACTCCATGGGACATGGAATATGTATGCTTAACCATTGAAATTTGTTATTCCATTCTTTTTTCTAAATTTACGATGGGTTTTTAAAAATGCTTAGGAAAAAGTAAAAACATAGAACGTTTGTTTCAAACTCCTTATTTATTCAAAAAAGATAAAATTTAAGAGATCATATACTATTAAAACTTTTTTATACTGATCACTATTCTTCCTTGAAAATGTCACAATAATAAAGTTATCAGAACTATCAAATTTAAAAGATTGTTTCATTTTGAAATTCCAACCCTAGTCCTCATCAACTCAACAAAATTTTTATCCTAACAAAACCAATAAAAATGGTGATGATAATATTCTAAAAAAAAGACTATATGAGTTATCAGAACTATCAAATTATTTCATTTTGAAATTCGAACCCTAGACCTCATCAACTCGACAAATTTTTTATCCAGTAAATAATAACAAAACCAATGAAAATGGTGGTGGTAGCATTCTAAAAGAAGACTATATGTGTGCAATTTCATCAGATAAAATAAATTTTGTTGAAATTTCATAAGGGAAAACAACATTCACTTTATCTTTGATGGAAAATTTCAATTCCATAAGAAAAAAAACTTTGATTCTATCCTTTCTAAAATTTCGATTTCGTAAGAAAAAAAAACATTGATTTTACCTTTTACATGGAAAATTTCGAATCATTCTAAGAAGATTTTATATGCAAAATATTTGTGTTGGATTTTTTTTTATGGACAATTGAATGGCTGGATTTTTATTATTTTACTATGTCCATAGGCGTCCCCTATCAAAAATGATTGATTAATAAACTTTTTAAATATAAATTTTAATTTTATGTCCATTAATTATGGATGTTAGGATATTCTTCGACGTCTTAAATCAATGGATGATATTTAATGTTCATAACTTCTTCTCATCTATAAATACATTTGTTAACGTGTTTATTTTTTCACATTTATTTAATCATATTAAAAAATTACTCACTCACCACCTAATTGCTATATTTGAGTGATTGGCTGACAATACCTTATGCCTTATTGCCATACAACTCTCATATTGGGGAAAGCATTTTATTTTGGTTTTTATTTTTGTAAAAGAGGTGGACATTTCAATTAACATGCTAGATTAATTGATAGATGCTTGGTGATAGCGCACTTAGCCTGGCATTTGACATTTTTCTAGCATTGTACTAGAGGTCGATAGCCTCATTTGATTTCCCATTGCATGCTATCCTTTCACCCTCATGAATCGAGGGGGTTTCCATTACCCTCACGATGTCATTCAAAGGAATCATCAAATCTTCCCTACAAGTTTAGATATGTCAATCTTCAATCCATGTGCCATCACCCTGATGATGTTCAGGGGATTAACCAAATGTGCGTTGCAAGTGCAAGTCCAGGTATGCACGCATCTTGATCTCCAATCCCGGCCTCTAAGTCATTCTACGATTTGAGATCCATTTTAGATTTCATCTATGATGTATGCATGTATTTAACCATTTCTCTTTGCAAACTGAAATGAATAACTTAATTTTTTTCATTGGATCTACTATGCAGTGTACAGAATAGACCTGTCGCTACTCCTAAATTTGTCGCAAGAAAGTGGATAACCAAGCTAGCCATCGCAAACACAAGAATGATCCTTAGTAGCATAAATTGAAAATAACGTAGGTGATGATTTCACTTCGCCTGAATATTTTCTAGTTATTTCTCACTTAAACCCTAACTCATGGTCATTATTGGAAAACCTAGCTCATGGACGTTTAGGTTAACTTAAACTAGTTTGTACACATATATAATATTTTGTGTTTGGGTATTCATGGTTATACCCGTAGATTTATTGTCATTATTATTTCTATTCGATTTTCAAGTTCCCACAAGACATGGAAGGTGTTGAGCATTCATCGACTATGCAGATATTGATGACAGTTTTACAATGGTAAACCTTTGTTAGATGTGTTATTTATCAACAAGAAGTGTGAGTATCATCAATATTCAATATTCAAGTCTTCAAATGATATCATTTGACTTCAGTAATGTGATATATTGTTAGTGCATATCGAAATTTTTTCATTCAACTTTCAAAAAAATTGACAAAATCTTCAAAGTTACACGTTGGATAATGGAGTTACATTATGTAATTTCAAAATTTCAATTAATGTATTTTAAAAGTAAGATAAATTTTGATTGAAATTTTGTTTTAAAAGAAAGGCTTAAGCATTATGTACCTCTCATTAACAAGGAATAAGAGTTAATGAGAGGAAAACAAAACTATTTTTATAAATTAAATAAGGAGGGGGTGAAATAAATAAATTTAAGAAATCAATGAAAACAAAATAAATCTAAAGAGTGATTTAATACACATTGTGCAAGTAATTACCAAATTGGAATTTAAGGTAAAATTGGAATAAAGCTAAAGGAAAGGGTACTCAATAAAATTGGAATAAAGCTAAAGGAAATGGTACTCATAGAAATGAGTCTAGAGTCTAGTTAACATTAGGGTAAAGTCATGAAGCTGGGTAACACTTTTGCTTGTTTTATGACAATTTTGTTTTAATTTTAACAATTTATTCAACCTCCGGTAAACAAAAGTATTTTTTTTATTTAGAATTTTACTTTACTGTAAAAACAAAACTTGTGAAGAATTTTGTTAGCTTTCTATGGACTACTTTCCATTTTTTTTTAATCGGGATTTGATATGTCAATTTGACAATTGTTTGACAGTATGTTCCTTAAAAATGAAGGGAAAGATAATGAGTTATTTTTTCCCACAACAATGTATCCATTATTAAACTTTTGTTTTTGACAAATGAAATATACTGCAGCAATCTAAAGATAATTTATTTTGTGATGACTATAGTTTTGAATCTAACTGATGGATATTATAATTTCTAGAATTTTTTGAAGTTGACCAATCTGAAAAAGTTACATATTTTAAACACATGTTTTCCTCCAGCATGTATCTATCTTAATTTTTAGTTAAAAGTAAAATCTAAAAATACTCTTTTTAGTTAAAAGTAAAATCTAAAAATACTCTTTTGATGAGAATATTTGAAGGATTATGAATATAAATTTCCATGATTTTTTTATAAAATTAAATAAAATTAGATAAAAACGATGAAAATGAAAACAAATTATACCCAATGAAAGTAGATTCAATTTTTAAAATGTAGGTATCAATTCTCAAACTAAATTCTGAGTATTTGTAGGAGTTCGCTACCTCCAAAGATGAAGTAATATGGAGAGAATTTGCACTTTTCTGCAAACAGTTCCATTTTCAGGTTTTCGGCCAAAATATTCTTTCGGTCGAAACCTAGTTTTTAACGGAATACGTTAAAAATAACGTTTCATCCTAAATATGCTTACCACAGAAAATAATTCATCTGAAAAACATTGTACATGAATTTCGAGGGCGATGTTAAATTTGATGTGAAAATTTTTGGCTGAAAAAATTCATAGCAACATTTTTTCGACCAAAAAATTGGTGCTACGAATTTTGGAGACCCAATTGTCACAAAAGTGTTACCCATTTTCATGATTTTACGCATTAGTCTAACTAGGAGATGTTTCCTATTTTAACACAACTCCATTTTAGAAAGACGTTAGTTATTAATTGGAAATAAATGGAATAAAGGGACAACTATGAGTGATTTGACAAGTGTTTTTAGGATGGGTGAGGAAAATTGATTTTTAATGAAATTAAATTGTGGATTTACTTGTGCAACTAAGGGAACAGGTGACAAGTGTATGGGGGAAATAATTTCTAATTAATTAAAAAAAAATGAATTACATGTGCAAATGGCAAGGTGTCACTAAGGAAATTTCATAAAACAAATTGGTTGAGAGGAGGTAAGGGGAGAGATTGGCTATGAGTAAGGTTATGCTGCAAAAATCATGACAGATTTTACTTGTGAGATTTGGGATACCCATCTTGAGAGAGAGAGTGGGGGCTTTACCTTACAAGGCAAACTCAGAGCTAGACTAATTTTTGGTTGCGTGTGTGTGTGGCCCCTCTACGGCTCTGGGGGATAAGGAGGAAGAATACTACCCCTAGCATTGGCTGGGAGGTATCGGTAAAGTCTCAACGATTAGATGGCAGGAGGTCGTAGGGAGCACCTGTGTGGAGGAACATATTCAAATTCACCACCTCCGGTTACAATATTTTATCGAAGTTAAAATTGTAATTGTCTTAAGCTTAATTGTAAAGTAGAGTTCTTGAAATTGGCCTGATTATCATTGCAAGTCTGAATTTTACTGGGTATGAGGAACTTGAATATTTTCCATGAAATTGATGAGTGTAATAAATTGTTTATTAGAGTTGTCGATTATCTAATGCGCATGGAAGTGGGCTTACCTGAGCTTAATAGATCTGGTTTTATTTTAAAAATTTGTTGTTGTATTGGGAAAACTCTTGATGGAGTTTTTTTTAATAAAAGATTTTCAGAGTGTGATGCCAGTTCATTTTCTTATCCAAGTATGTTGAAAATTTAATCGATGTTCTCCCTTATAATTCATACGTTTTTTATTCCTCGTTGCATTGAGTTCGATGAATTACTGGTCATTCATTGTTTTTTGTCTCCCTAAACTTTGTTTGTAGGTTGGATCAAACTCCAAAACCCTCTGCGTTATAGCATGATTTTACCTTGCAATTCTCCCTATACTTTCTCTACATTTCAATTTGATCCTGCCTTTCTATTCTTCCTTGGGTTTTCAAACTTCCATCCTTTACTTCTTCTATGTTTTAAATGAGTCTTCCCAAGGGCGTTTCCCCTCATGAATTCATTGATGGTACTATGCTCCCTTCTGTGGATAATCACCTCAGAATTCCCTAGCGAATGGAATAGAGTTGTGATTTTTCTCTTTCTTACCTGGCATTTTTACTCATAAAAACATCTGTAATTACTTGCATTTTTCTAGGTGCACAATCTGTCCAGCATGTAAAATCTCTCGGTGTTAATTAATTTCATCCCTCTACGTTTTTATGCACAACTCATCCAGAAGGTAAATCTCATGGAGAATTCCTCCTTCCTCAATGGAAGATCCATCTCTGCATGGTATCTAATGCTTGAATACACTTTCCTTCCTTCATCAATGGAAGAATCATCTCTTGAGTGTCACCCCACCCTCTTGAGTATCACCTTGAAAATCACCTTGACTATCACCCCACCCTATGAGTGTCTAAGACTGTGCAAATATCCTTGTTTAATGAGTGATTATACATTTCAAGAGGGTGTAGGGGTTCCTCTTCCTTTGGTTACTTCAAATCAAATTAAATTATAGGATGAATGTCAAGAATGATTATGTTATTTCTTGAACATCAATATTCTTAGATGAAAGGAGACTTGGACTGAGTAGTAATTTCTTTAAGTGGGCATTGGAAATGGGGCTTACAGAACAATTTTTATATTAAACAAGGCAATGATCAAGAATCAATACTTGTTGCCAAGGATTGATGATCTGTTCAATCATATGAAAGGTGAGACGATGTTTTCAAAGATCAACTTGAGATCAGGGTATCACTAGTTATGGGTAAAAGAGGACAACATCCCTAAGATTTCCTTTAACATGAGTTTATTATTCTACCATTTGGACTGGCAAACACCCTAGAGGTATTTATGAGCTTGATGAATGGGGTGTTTCGCGAATAATTGGACAAGTTCTTACAAGTACTCATTGACGATATTTTGATTTACTCTCGGACGATGGAGGAGCATGGAAAACACTTACGCTTTATACTACAATGTCTGTGAAAGAAAAAATTGTTTGGAAAACTGTCTAAATGCTCATTTTATCAATCAAATATTGACTACTTAGGGCATGTCATCTTCGACGAAGGTATCGTCGTGGATCCAAAAAAGTTCAAGGCTATTATGGAATGGCCTGCGTCGACGAATGTCCCCGAAGTGCACAACTTCATGGGTTTAGAAAGATACTATTCATGGTTCATCAAGGGTTTTTGAAGTTAGAAAATATGATTATGGAATTTTAGAATAAGAACAAGAGATATTGATGACAACACCAATACTAAAGGTCCCTGACATGGACACAAACTTCTTGGTATGCACTGACGCATCCAAGGAAGGATTAGGTGGAGTCTTTATGCAAGACGGTCTAGTGATCACTTACATCTCGGAAAAAATTGAGAAGGCATGAGAAGAAATATGCGACACACGATTTGGAGTTGTTAGCCATTGTTTATCCCTTTAGAGTTTGGAGACACTGACTTATTGGATGAAAATTCAAACTAAAAATGGACTACTGTGGACTACAACACATTTTTACGCAAATTGACTTGAAAGTGTGACAACGACGTTGGTAGAAATTGATTAGTGAGTACGATTTAGAGATTACTTACATAAAATGGACAGTGAATAGAGTGGTGGATGCGTTGAGTCGGAGACAACACATATTTTCGGTGATGCCTCTTCAGACGAATCTATGTGAAAATATTCTAACTTTATAGCACGACGATGACTAGTACAAGGAGGTCAAGGATTTTATTTGACAAAACACAATGATGGTACCAAAATTAAAAGGATTTATTATGGACAACAACGGATTATTGAGATTTAAATGTCAAATTTACATACTTCCCAATGACGATTTGAGGAGTTTGATCCTAAACGAGGCTCAAAGAGTGGTGTACATGGATCATCATGGAGTCACGAAGATGAGGGTAGACCTTAAACACTTATTCTTCTTAAAAGGAATGATGATAGACATAGTCAACTATGAGGCCAGATGTCTAGAATGTCAATAGGTGAAGGCTAAGCATAAACATTTGGCAGAAAATCTACAACCACATGTTATTCCAGAATCAAAATGGTAGGTCATCTCGATGGATTTCATTGGTGGATTTCCACTTATGATAAGGAGACATGACTCGATTTTTGTGGTAGAGGATACTCTTATGAAGAGTGCTCATTTCATTCCTATGCGTACGATATATCAGGCACCTGACATAGCTAGATATTTTATCAGTGAGATTGTGATCTGAGAAATGGAAGATCAAATGCAAATAATAAGACAAAGGATCAAGGAAGCGCAGGATCGACAAAAGATTTATGTAGATGCGCATTGTGTCGACCATAGTTACGAAGTTGGCGATCGAGTCTTCTTGAAGGTGAAACCCCGTAAGAGTTCGATCAAGTTTGGAATGGGTGCTAAAATATCTCCTAGGTTCATGGGATATTTCAAGATTGTGCAAAAGAAGGGGACTGTGCTCTATAAAATAGACTTTCTTGATTCTTTAAGGTGTATGCACAATGTTTTTCAAGTATCTATTTATAGACATTATATTAGTGATCCTACACATGTTATTGGCATGAGTTCCTTGCAGGTATTTGACGAGGGTACACTCATGGTGGAGCCAATATACATCCTAGACCATCTAATTTATAGCTACAACATCAAACAGAAGATTAGGTCAAGGTCTAGTGGGAAAACTATAGTTTGCACTCGATGACTTGGGAGGACTCATATGATATGCACAAACAGTTTCCATTTTTGTTTGATAAATAGACTTATGATACTGTGATACACTTTATTTCAACACTTATTTACTCTGAAACTTTGGGACAGTTTTAAACCAAGAGGGGGTGTATGTAACATCCCTCTCTTGTACGCACTGAGAAAACTTATTCTTTAAGGACACTTTCTTGCAAGCGATCCAGGTTATTATATCTATTGGTCATTTTGATTATGATTATTAGATATTATGGATTTGATGATATGTTATTTTTTTTCATTTACATAGACAAGTGCTATTGACTGGGTTCTCCTGACTGAGTAGGATTCTAGACATTGAGGATGCAGAGGCATCAATGAAAACCCTTGGACTCCGGATCAAGTCAAGGAGTGGACTATTGGGGTTTACATGTTGTTGATGTGACATATGTACATATGATTAGATGTTATGATGATTGATTATTATTGCTAACATGATTCATTGATGGATGCAGGGTGACGATAGTTTGTCAACGAGATTCACATGTGGAGTAGAGGGGTCACGCATGACAACTAGAGACTTTGAGGGAGAGGTGTGGCAACAACCCTGCCACAACCTACTAGCACTCTTGTCGTGGCTCGAATTGTAGGTTAACAATTACCTAGTTCGAGAAGACCCACGATGCCATGAGGGAAAACTATGACAATCTCTCACGATGATTCTAAGGGGCATGCAATAAGGCAACGACCTTATTCCTTAGAGGCCCTTAGTCTTCCACAAGATCACTTGGCAGAGTATTGACTCTAGGGGTTTAATATCTACCAAATTCAGTGAAGAGGTGAGTAGAACCCTTGGAGCACAAAGTGCATCTTGAAGGGAATGTCGTGCAAGGAAAATGGAAAGAGGGGAGTGGCACCCTTGGAGCACGTAGTGCGTCTTGAAGGGAACATCATGCAAGGAAAATCGAAAAAGGCGAGTGGCACCCTTGGATATGTAGTGCGTCCTGAAGGACACGTTGTGATTTTAACTGATAAGTGAATAAACCTAGTCGGACTTAAAATGAATGATGTGATAAGTAAGTTTTAAAAACAATTTTTCCTCATAAAAAAATTGTCACCCAACCTAGTGAAATTAAAACCTAGGTATAATTAGAACATGTGGTAAAAAAAATAATAATAAATAAACATGTAACAAGAAGGCGGTAAAAAATTCCAACTTATTTATTAAAGTCAAAATTATAATGGAGGATTAAATTTTTTAAAAAAAAGGGGGTAATGGTTGTTTTTATCTACATTTGCTAAATTAACTTATAGTTAAAAAGAAAAGAGTGTGAATGGTTGTTTTTATCTCCACTTGCTAAATTAACTTTTAGTTAAATAGGAAAAAGGGGGAAACTTAAAAAAAATAGGAAACTTAAAGAAAAAGGGAAACTTAAAGAAAAGGGGAAACATAAAGAAAAAATTGAATGTTAACTTAGTAAGGAATCTTTCCTTTGGAACTTTCTAATTATGAACTCAACTAGGAATTAAGTAAGGCGTAAGTCATTTAAGAAGTATAAGGGAATTTTGGGGACACCAAGGACTGTTTTTACGAATTCTCTTAGGTGGATGAGGGAAATAGGAACATTTATTTAATTAATAAAATTGATTTTTTTGGTGCAACTAGGGGATGGGCGACATGTGTACGGGGGAGGTTTTTCAAAATTAATTAAAAGGAAAAGGAATTTAATGACAACTTGGGAAATTAATTAGTTAAAAACTCTATAAAAAGGATGGAGGAGGAGGATTATGGATATCATCTTTTGGTGTAACGTTACATTGCTGAAATTTTATCTTGACTGAAGTTTCTCTTGTGGGAGTTTGGATACCCAGCTCAAGTAATGAGTGGTAGCTCGACCTTGGAAGGCGAGCTGGGTGCTAGCATATATGGTATTATGCGGGTGGCCCCTTTTCGTCTTAGGGGGCTGAGGGGGAAGAAAACCACCCCTCACATTGGCTGAGACGTACTAGTGAGGTGGCATCGGTCGGTAAGTGGGAGCTTGATGAAGCGCGCTTAGGACAACAACTTAGGGCTTTCACATTTGGCTATGGTACAGATGCGTATATTTGAATTGAATGGTATTTTAACTATTTTCCTGCACCTTCAGTAATGTACTTGTATTGTTTTAAAGTTTATGTTTAATGACTGTAACACTATCCAGATATTTCATTTTAGCTTTCTACAATTTGTCTTCATGAGCCTAGCATTTTGATCAAAGAACTTAAATTCATCATAGCCTTATGCTCACTGTATTTTGAATTTATTCGCATGGAAAACCCAAACCCTGATTGCAATGATTTCTCTGTGTTTTTTTTTATTTATTTAATACGAAAAAAAATTGTGTTTTTATCTTCTGTCCCTTATCCTTAAGTTAATAGTATGTTCCTGAGAAGTTGGCCATGAGCCTAATCAACTGTCTCCACTTTGGTGTGTAAGTCTAAGATTTAAATGCCCTGCTTTCCTGTCCATGGATAATAAGTGAAGGATAAATTTCCGCCCAACTATCTATCCTGTACTTATCTTTGCGTTTTAATCTTATGATGAATGTCTAATCTTTTCACCTTCTTGTGAATAAGTATCTATACATTTTGATTGATCCCTTATCGAATGATTACTCTATGTGCCTTCTTGTGATTGAGTATCTCTGTGTTTTTTTTTTTATTCATCTCTGATCGATTCTTCTATGTGTTTTCTTGTGGATGATTATCTCTGTGATTTATCTTTGCGATTTCTTGGCATATTACCCAGCGCTTGATTGGTATAATCTATGTGATCTTAATGATAAATCCCAACACTTTGTTTGGTATAATATCTATTATTTTAGTGATAAATCCCAACACTTTGTTTGGTATAATCTCTTCAATTTTAATGATAAATCCCAACGCTTTGATTGAAATAATATCTATGATTTTAATTATAAATCCCAGCGCTTGGTTTGGTATATTGACTGCAATCTACATATATTAACTATGATTTACATATATTGACTGTGTTTTTAACCTATAGTGACTGTTATTTTAATATATAGTGACTGTGATTTAAAATATAGTAACAAAATTTTTAATATATATTCATTATGAATTTACCCTTGCGATTTGACCATGGTGACTTTACCCTGCAATGTTAGCATGATATCCTTACCACTGCAATGTGACCATTGCTATTTTATTACTGTGATTTTTAACTCTGCGATTTCATTATCTTTTTTTTTGTTTGTTAATTTGTGCGAGACCTGTTGGCTACGCGATTAACCTGTGGCTTGAGAAACTGCGACTCAGGGGCATCTAAGACGTCAAAATCACCCGGGGATCGCACCCGGCCTGAGCCACACCAACCCTTAACATGGTTGGATTTTTTGTCCCCGCAGGTTTCGAACCAGTGACTTTAACATCACGGAGTGGCTTAACAACACACTTTGTCACCGACTGTCCTACACCTCGGGGACCTCTGCGATTTCATTATCATTATCAGCTAGCGATATCATTATTAAATTTATTAGACAATAATATCATTATCAGATAGCAATATCATTATTAGATGTGTTAGACAACAATATCATTATTAAATAGTGATTTCATTATCAGATATCGATAGATATCAATATTAGATATCAATATTAGTTAGCGATATATTATTAGACTACAATACCATTCTTAGATGTCATTATTTATTGGACAGCGAAATTAATATATGTACAATGAAATTAAACTATATATATTGAATGGACAATGAAATTAATATATACATATATTGAATGGACACTTAATTTATACATTGAGTCAACAACTAAATTAATATATGTATGACAACAATTATTTACAGTCTAAATTCAATTCTAAATGCACTTATACATTGATATTGCTAGTATAGGTTTAATTTCATAGAGTTTAATTTCCATTTGAAATGTATTTAACACAGGGAAATTGCTCCTAGAGATTAAATTTGTAGAGTTTCAAATTCTTTTTAAAATGTAATTGCACAACGAGTTAATGCTGGACAACGATGCCATTGCTAGGAAGCGATTATATTGGTAGCATTATTGGACAATGATTTATGGATTGATGGTATCTTGATTGATAGATTTATTGAATAACGATTTAATATTAAGAGATAGCAATATATTTTAGACATCAATATCTTTATTAGCTTTTATTTTGTTAGACAATGATCTCATTACGGGATAGTAATATATTTTAGAAAACAATATCAATATTATATTTCATTAGTGTTAGACAATGATATTATTAAATTGATAGAAATATATCATTAGACCGCGATATCATTATTAGATATCTTTTTGGACAACTATTTTATTAATGGACAACAATTTATGGACAATTATTTTAAAGTGGAAGATAAGATGATGTGGAAGCTCTTTGTTAATCCAAAAAGAAAACCCCTTGTATTCATGTTCTAAACATATTAATTTACATGTTTATCTTTATATGATGATAAACATTATCATGGT
Organism: Picea glauca; assembly: GCA_000966675.3. Lineage (NCBI taxonomy): Eukaryota > Viridiplantae > Streptophyta > Pinopsida > Pinales > Pinaceae > Picea > Picea glauca. The sequence continues at coordinate 29,529 of JZKD02S0005460.1, forward strand.
AATTATTATTGTCTTAACAAAATGTAAGCACTATCTTCTTATATCACATATGATTAAGCTAGCCTTCAATAACATTCTATTATATAGGGAATTTAAATAGAATATCTTTGCACGTGAATTTTTAGATATTAATAAATTTATTTTTGTTTACTAGTGTGGGATACTTCTTTGAAAAAGTGTCTCATAAGAGAACAAGAATTCTTCAGTTGGTCACGCAATTTAAATATTGAATGATGTCACCTTACGTCTTGTTGACTTATTAATTGGGTGCATGGGTATAGTCTTCTTGTATTTTGACAGTTAGTTTGGTCTCCTAGTGCAGTGGATTTTATCTTGGGTCAAAGGTCTAGATATGTTATGATTCTCCATGGTTACTGTCACACCTATCTCCTTGTGACGACATGATTCCTGATGAGGGGATCGTTGCACGCCCTGATAGATACATGCGGATGATAACCTGGATGGAGTCTTGTTCTTCCCGATGTGGCTGCATTGTTCATTTTTATTGATGTTGGTACTTAGTTTTTTAACGCCTTAATGTGTTTGGTTTTATGCATCATAGATGTTTCTAGATGCTGGTCATTGAAGCCATTGTGTTGGGTTGTTGATGTTGTCCTTTAGCTTGTAGGCGTTGTCTTTCTTGTGTTGGGTGGGTATACATTTTTATCTGTCTATTTATTATCGCATGATTTGTTCAGTTGCATGATGTGCTCAAATGATGATTCGTTGTTAGATGTTGCCTAATATGAGTGTGTTGTGTTCATCGTCAAGTTGTGTTGATTAATTTTTGTCGTTGTTGCCTTCCTTCTTAAAACAAAACAAAAAAGCATTTCTTTTTCTTTGAGTTGCTTGTAGTCTTAATGACGAGGTCGTTATAAGAAGGGATTTATAGTTCATTTTTATCATCTTCATTAAAACCACCACCCTTTTGCAATTGTGGCATAGGAACCTTTAGTGTTTGAATTTTTTTTATACTAAATTCCCATCATAATAATATAGAAGAATAAATATCCCCAGATGGGGTGTCAGAGTGGGCATCGTGGCAAGAGATGGGCGAAGGTACTGGGCATTGTGGCATGGAGACACGTGATGGGCTCGTGCCACAGCCCATCACCCTACCTAGAGTTTAAATGAGATTTATGGCAATGCAAAGGCGCACTTACGCAACAGTCCTTTCCCCTTCGCTGTGAATTTGAATGGATTGGTTCAATATGTTTGGGATTCACTTCTGCATGCTGGCTGCAGGGCTCATCCCTTCGCAGCATAGGCTTATCTCTATTCTTTTCCACTGGAGCAAGGCGGTCCCTATCATACTCCTCCACTGAATGGCCTTAGCTTCCTCTTCCAGTTGCATCGAGTATCCAATGAAACAACCCAGGGGCAGACCAAGGCGGGGCTCTCCATGGAGGCCTCGAAGGCCTCCGATCACACCTCCTAACTCGAACTCCATTGATTCCTCCCCACGCCATCAGTCTAAGTCTACTCTTGTCTCTTTGCAAGCTCCGCAGTTCAATTCCATGGCTATCATCCCACAAATGCCATTTTCAATCCTACGGCTTTCTCAAAACCCCTCAGCGTATCCTTCTAACCCCATGCCATTCCATGACCCTCTGGGCAACCTGGGTGATGACCCTTCTCTCCACGGTGAGCCCAAAAGGGAAGGTCCTCATTTCCCTGAGACCTTTGATAGGACGCAATTCAAAGATAGGCTCTCGGTACTACACGACCTGGTTTTTGAACTTAGGCAGGAGGTAGCGGATCTACATTATCACCTACAGGCTACAGACGTAAAGGTGGCGAGCTTCCTTCAAATTCTCTCATCCATGCATGAGGCTTTATTCTCGGATCCTGTCGAAACCAGTCCAACGGAGGACCCCGTGGCCGCTAAAGGTGAAGATCAGAGCAAAGTGCAGAGTCCAGCAAAAACAGGCCGGAAGAGGGAAGAGCAAGAGGACAACATCAAGGGAGCTGTGTGCAATGAGGAAGTTGGCAAGCAATGGGACGATGGGGCGACGCATATTGAGGAAGAGCCTTGGCCAGGAGATCTTCATGCCACCTGGTCCGACTACCTTCCAGGTGTCTAAACTTTTAGTGTTCATCAGTCTAATCAAGATCTAGGTTTTAGATGATAAACAATATGATTACTCTTTTTTACTGGTTTAACTTATGACTTGTTTGACTAGTGGGTTGGCTGGGCTAGCTGGACTAGTTTCCCCATGGCTGGGGCAGTCTAGTAATTGCAGCTCGGTCATCTTTGTACTCTGCTACTTTGTTTCAGATTTTGAAGGCTCTTAATATACTTACACCTCTTATTTACAAAAAAAAATAAATATAGAAGAATAAATATTAAACAAAAATAAGGTGAGGAATTCAAGAATTTAATATTCTTGAAAGGCTAGAATTACATAATTTTATTTGAATTGACATTACTCCACCTATACTCAAATCTAGGAGATAGCAAAAAATACATCCTTGATAAGGGTTGGTGTAAACCACACTCAAGTTCCATAACTTGTAAATCCTACGAAGGTATACATACTCTACTCCCCTCTAGATTTGAACTTCTGACCTCATAGGATGAAACATGTGTTCTTAACCATTAGGCTCACTGAGATTGTATTAATTTAAGTTATAATATTAAAAATATATATTAAATTATTATAGTATACTACATTAATTATTATTTTTATATTGTTTGTGAATGTGTAAAAGTTTGTTTTGTTTGGACAAAATAGGTTAAGCAAGGAGGCAACATGGTTTTGACAACCATTTAAATTTTTTATTTTAAATTATAATATTAACCATTTATTGAATTGCTATAGTATATAACATTAATTATTATTTTTATATTGTTTTTAATGAGTAAAAGTTTGTTTTCATTGAGAAAAATACGTTAAATAGGTTAAAAACGGTGGAACAAAGGAAACATTGGTTTTGAGACCAATTTTAATTTATTATTTTAAATTAATTTAAGTTATAAATTAATTTAAGTTATAATATTAACAATATATAACAATATCCTCATGGTAGGAGACTTTAATGCTAGGAGTGCAGCTAAACAAGCTACTCTTTTAAGTGATGACTCCAACCATAATCATTTATGGCTAGATGAGGACCTTGTTTTATCGTATAGCTAAAAAAGAAGCTCTGAAAACCTAATTGAGCTGGTTAAGCTCTTCAGCTCGCAAGACCTAATAATTTGCAATGGAGTAAAGAAGTGGTCAAACTCCAACCAAATGACATGTATTCATGGGCTAGGTAGTAGTGTTGTAGATGATGTGATATCTGATATCCCCACTTCCAACCAAATAACAACTTTTGAACTTTTAAATGGCCGTGAGCCTAACTCTGATCATAAACCTTTAACACTAACTCTAAACTTTTCCATGCATAGGAGCACCATTGAAGAGAATTTTGATAATCAAAGGAATTTGCGCTTTGACACCAGTAAAGTTGACATTTTCTTAAAGGATTTAAATGGTAAATTAAACCTCCTAACTAATAAGGACAACATTGAATAACTCTATCATAATTTTACAACTACCCTTTCCACTTCTATTAACAAGTTCTCTTTCAAGGTGTTCTATAACAAGAATAATAGAAAAACCAACCCTTGGTATGATAAAGAATGTAAAATTGCTAGGAAATCCATTAGGGATGCTTCCAATGAGCCCTTAAAACTCAATAAGATCAAAACGTACAAAGCCCTAATTGAAAGGAAAAAAAAGATACTATATCAATAAAAGGCAATAACAAATTTCACAACTATACAAGTTGGATCCTAAGAAGTTTTGGAGCAAAATTCTAAAATGCAATACTAAAGAAAATATTAGGATTCACTCAACGGACTGGAATTCCTACCTTAAAAGTCTTTACGAGTTCCCTAATGCCATGTACACCATTCCTATTGTCCCTACAAAGGAATAAGTTTTTTCTTTAGATGACATAGATTTTGGGTTTAAGCGGCTCACAAATGGGAAAGCTAAGGACATTGAAGGCTACCAAGATAAAAAATTTAAAATCAGAGGGTCAATCCTTATCCCTCACATACACAATCTCTTTAATTTAGTAGTCAAGCAGGGCTTCCCTAAACCCTAGATGCAAAACCTCATTGTTCTATTTTTGAAAATGGGGATAGAAACATTCCCTCTAATTATAGGACCATTATGATTAGCCTGATTTTAGCCAAGCTTTATGGAATTATTTTGGAAAAGAAGATTAGCATTTGGCTAGAAAGTCACATTAAAAGATCTAAAGGCCCAACCAAGTTTAGGAGATATCATTCAACTGTGGACCATCTTGTTACCTTTAGGTTCATTGTATAGGATTTCCGCAATGCTAAAACCAATCTTTCAGAGTCAAACAAGGTTGTCCCTTGTCCCCTACCCTTCTTGGCATAAACATTGATAAGTTAGAAGAATGCTTGGAAAAAGAAGGTTTTGTCGGCCCTACTCTCACTGGTATAGTCATCAATCTTCTTCTTTATGGCGATGATATCATTCTTATGGCAAGGAGTCCCCATGATCTTGAAAACCAACTAAGAATCCTCAAGTATTTCTTGTCCGATATGGGTATGACTATTAATACAGATAAGACTAAGGCCATGATTATTAAATCCAATAATAACGCTTATGATACCTTTGTATATGACAACAACAACTTGGAGGAAGTGACTTCATACAAATATCTTGGAATTGATATTCACCAAAAGTTCAATTGGAATTATAGGATTGAGAAAAGGATTATTGGGGGATGGAAAGCTTATTATCAGCTTGAAAGCAATTGTAAATCAACTGATCCTTGGAGTTGGGATAAGAAGAAACTCCTCTTTAAGACTCTTGTTACGTCTTTTATTCTTTATGGATGTAAAGTCTAGGGCTGTAGTATCTCTCATGAATCCCGGAGAAAGATAGAGAAAATAAAAAATAATTTTATAACCTATAATCTCAAAATCAAAGGAAATATGCCCTATCCCATCCTCTTAGAAACAAGCCTCTCCCCCATTGAGGGCATGGCTATGACTAGATACCTAATGTATAAGAACAAGTTAAACAACATGGAAGACAAGAGGCTATCTAAAATTGCTTCAAAATCAAGTCATAACCACCATCTACTCAAGCGAGGATGGCATAAAGATGCCCGGTCTTGGCTAAACTATTGGGGAAACATGGAAGAAACCATTTTGCAGAATAAAGATACTATTAAAAAAAATGTCAAATCAAAATTTAAAGAAAAAATGTGGTGCGATAAAGAGTGAGAGGAAAAAAATAAATTATCTATCTCTTTTGCCAAGTGTAAAGAAAAAAAATAAGCATTGCAAAGATGAGAACAAATTCTCACGAGCTGGTCAATTCCTAAAACGCCATGGGATGAAAGAGTGTGTCACATTTGTGACACTAAGAAGGTTGAAGATGAAAAGAACTTTCTTTTAGATTGTCCAGCGTATAACCATATTAGATCTCATTTTCAAAATATTTATCATACTACCAACCTTCATAACCTCTTAACTCAACTTCTAAGGAATCACAAGTAATCACTTACCCTCTTAAGGTCCGATAAACCAATTCGATCTTACTAGAGGTTAATCATCATCATCATCATCATATTAAATTATAATATAAACCATATATTCAATTACTATAGTATACTACATTAATTATTACTTTTATATTATTTTTAATGGGTAAAAGTTTGTTTTTTTTTGTGTAAAATAGGTTAAATTATTTTAGTATACTATATTAATTATTACTTTTATATTTTCAGATGAATTCAGAAAAACCACAGTAGTATCAATTGAATTCACCTAAAAACACTCTTCACCACAAAAATCTCAGCAATCATATTTTTATATTGTTTTTGAATGGGTAAAAATTTGTTTTCGTTGGACAAAATAGGTTAAGGAAATTGAAATGCATATGAAAAGAGTCGGAGTTTCAGGGTTTTCGGCGTCGAGATTTCGGACTCCAACTGCCTAATTTTTGCATTCTGTCATGGTGGTGCGCCGGGCTTTCAATAGGTATATTGATCGGCATATATTTTTAATTAAAAGATTGATTAATCTGTAAGTTTAATAGGTATACTGATAGGCATATTTTTTACTAATTAAGTATACATCTTTCTCTCTAAAGATATCTATTGTGTTTTTTTTCCGTAAGACAAATGGTGTTTTGTGTTATCAACTTTGATTTTGAAACCATGATGATCTGTGCGTCGACTACCCAGTATTCAGATCGTGTAGAATTTGGTAATGTATAATTATGCTCATAGACATATACCTTTTTAAAATTTCTAGATTAATCATTAGGACGTCTTATTAACATAGATTATTTATTAACTTGATTAAATACTTACCACCTATAAGCTAGGGTGGGCTACAAGATGGCGGATGGCAAAATGTCTGGCGACAATATGTCATGGCCTCTCGGAGTTCATCACCCATTCCTTTAGTGGCTACGCTAGTTTATGTTCTTGCAATTTTGAGATTCAAATTCATTGTTCCCAAATTAGTACTAGATTATAGATTGTAATTACTGAAATTGCATTTTAATATCCAACTAAGAATTCAGATAAAATATTTTATGATATTAGAAAAATATTACCGTTATCTCATTATCATTATTGGTAAGTTTATATATATTATCTATCTTACATAGAGGTTCTATGTTATATATTTTTATAGGTTACTATAGTTAACGTTATTGTTGGCAAAACCATAATTTTACAATGATCAAATAGTATTTTTGAATGTATAAATCCAACATTTTAAAAAATCTCATGAAACCTGGAATATGTATGTTTAACCATTGAAATCTGTTATTCCATCAATTTTTCTAAATTTCTAAGAAGTTTTTAAAAATATTTAAAAAAAATTAAAAAAATAGAACGTTTATTTCAAACTTGTTATTTATCCAACAAAGATGAAATTTAAGGGAACAGTTTGTCCATCATATACTATTAAAACTTTTTGATACGGATGACTATTCTTCCTTGAAAATGTCACAATAATAAAGCTATCAGAACTATCAAATTTAAAAGATTGTTTATTTTGAAATTCCAACACCGGTCCTCATCAACTCAACAAATAATAACAAAACCAATGAAAATGGTGGTGGTAACATAAGACTATATGTGTGCGATTTCATCAGATAAAATAAATTGTGTGCGATTTCATCAAATAAAATAAATTTTGTTGAAATTTCGTAAGGAAAAAAAACATAATAACAAAACCAATGAAAATGGTGGTGGTAACATTCTAAAAGAAGACTATATGTGTGCGATTTCATCAGATAAAATAAATTTTGTTGAAATTTCGTAAGGAAAAAAAACATTCATTTTATCTTTGATGGAAAATTTCAATTCCATAAGATAAAAAACTTTGATTCTATCCTTTGGAAAATTTCGATTTAGTAAGAAAAAAACCATTGATTTTATCTTTCACATGGAAAATTTCGAATCATTTTAAGAAGATTTTATATGCAAAATATTTGTGTTGGATTTTTTAATGGGCAAGTGAATGGTTGGATTTTTATTATTTTACTACGCCTATAGGAGCTCACTATTAAAATTGACTGATAAATAAATTTTTAAACTAAAAATTTTACTTTTATGTCCAACAATTATGGATGTTGGGATATTCTTAGAGGTCTTAAATTAATTTAAATTAATGGATGAAATTTAATGTTCATAACTTCTTGTCATTTATAAATGTATCTATTAACCTGTTTATTTTTTCACATTTACTTAATTATATTAAAAAATTACTCACTCACCACTTGATTGCTATGTTTGAGTGATTATCTGACAATACCTTATGCCTCATTGCCATGCAACTCTCATATTGGGGAAAGCATTTTATTTTGTTTTTTATTTTTGTGAAAGAGGTGGACATTTCAATTAATAATAAACATTTCAATTAACATGCTAGATTAATTGATAGATGCTTGGTGATAGCGCACTTAGCCTAGCATTTGACATTTTTCCCATTGTAATAGATGCTTGGTGATAGCTCACTTAACCTAGCGCATTGTAATAGAGGTCGATAGCCTCATTTGATTTCCCATTGCATGCCATCCTTTCACCCTCATGAATCGAGGGGGTTTCCATTACCCTCACGATGTCATTCAAAGGAATCATCGAATCTTCCCTACAAGTTTAGATATGTCGATCTTCAATCCATGTGCCATCGCACTGATGATGTTCAAAGGATTAACCAAATGTGCGTTGCAAGTGCAAGTCTAGGTATGCACGCATCTTGATCTCCAATCCTGGCCTCTAAGTCATTCTACGATTTGAGATCCTTTTTATATTTGATCTATGATCTATGCAAACTGAAATGAATAACTTAATTTTTTTTCATTGGATCTACTATGCAGTGTCGCTACTGCTAAATTTGTCGCAAGAAAGTGGATAACCAAGCGAGCCATCGCAAACACAAGAATGATCCTTAGTAGCATAAATTGAAAATAGCGTAGATGATGATTTCACTTCCCCTGAATATTTTCAATTTATTTCTCACTTAAACCCTAACTCATGGTCATTATTGGAAAACCTAGCTCATGGATGTTTAGGTTAACTTAAACTAGTTTGTACACATATGTAATATTTTGAGTTTGGGTATTCATGGTTATACCCGTAGAATTATTGTCATTGTTATTTCTATTCCATTTTCAAGTTCCCACAAGACATGGAAGGTGTTGAGCATTCATCGACTATCCAGATATTGATGACATCTTTACAATGGTAAACCTTTGTTAGATGTGTTATTTATCAACAAGAAGTGTGAGTATCATCAATATTCAAGTATATTCAAGTCTTCAAATGATATCATTTGACTTAAGTAATGTGTTATAGTGTTAGTGCATATCGAATTTTCTTCATTCAACTTTCAAAAAAATTGACAAAATCTTCAAAGTTTCACGTTGGATAATGGAGTTACCTTATGTAATTTCAAAATTTTAATTAATGTATTTTAAAAGTTAGATAAATTTTGGTTGAAATTTTGAATTGAAAATTTTGTTTTAAAAGAAAGGTTTAAGCATTATGTACCTCTCATTAACAAGGGATAAAAGTTAATTAGAGGAAAAAATAAAACTAATTTTATAAATTAAATGAGGGGGTGGGATAAATAAATTTAAGAAATCAATGAAAGAAAAATAAATCTCAAGAGTGATTTAATACACATTGTGCAAGTAATTAACAAATTGGAATTTAAGATAAAATTGGAATAAATTCAAAGGAAAGGGTATTCATAAAAAGTAATCTAGAGTCTAGTTAACATTAGTCTAACTAGGAGATTTTTCCTATTTTAAATCAACTCAGTTTTAGAAAGGCGCCAATCATTAATAGGAAATAAATGGAATAAAGGGACAATTAGGAGTGATTTGAGGAGCGTTTTTAGGATGGGTGAGGGAAATTGATTTTTAATTAAATTAAATTGTGGATTTACTTGTGCAACTAAGGGAACGAGTAACAAGTGTATGAGGGAAATAATTCCTAATTAATTGTTAAAAAATGAATTAAATGTGCAAATGGAAAGGTGTCACTAAGAAAATTTCATCAAACAAAATGGTTGAGAGGAGGTAAGGGGAGAGATTGGCTATGAGTAAGGTTATGCTGAAAATATTCTAACTGGTTTTACTTGTGAGAGTTGGGATACCCACCTTGAGAGAGGGAGTGGGGGCTCTACCTTACAAGGAAAACTCAGAGCTAGAGTAATTTTTGGTTGTGTGTGTGTGTGGCCCCTCTACAACTTTGGGGTATAAGGGGGAAGAATATTACCCCTAGCATTGACTGGGAGGTATTGATGAAGTCTCAACGATTAGAAACCGGGAGGTCAAAGGGAGCGCCAGTACGGAGGAACATATTCAAATTCACCACCTTTGGTTATAGTATTTTATTGAAGTTAGAATTGTAATTGTCTTAAGTTTAATTGTAAAGTAGAGTTCTTGAAATTGGTCCAATTGTGATTGTAAATCTGAATTTTACTGGGTATGAGGAGCTTGAATATTTTCCATGAAATTGATCAGTGTAATAAATTGTTTATTAGAGTTGTTATTTATCTAATGCGCATGGAAGCGGGCTTACTCGAGCTTAATGGATTTGGTTTTATTTTAAAATTTTGTTGTTGTATTAGTAAAACTCTTGATGGAGGTTTTTTTAATAAAGGATTTTTGGAGTGTGATGCCAGTTCATTTTCTCAGCCAAGTATATTGAAAACTTAATCGATTTTGTCCCTTATAATTCATAGGTTTTTTATTCCTCGTTGCATCGAGTTAGATGAATTACTGTTCTTTCATTGTTTTCTTTCTTTCTATACTTTGCTTGTAGGTTGGATCAAAATCCAACACCCTCTGCTTTGTACCATGATTTTACCTTGTGATTCTCCCTATACTTTCTCTACATTTCAATTTGATCCTACCTTGCTATTCTTCCTTGGGTTTTCATACTGCCATCCTTTACTTCTTCTATGTTTTAAATGAGTCTCCCCAAGGGAATTTCCCCTCACGAATTCATCGACACTACTATGATCCCTTCTGTGGATAATCACCTCAGAATTCCCTAGCGAATGGAATAGACTTGTGACTTTTCTCTTGCTTACCTGACATTTTTACTCTGAAAAACATCTGTAATTACTTGCATTTTTCTAGATGCACAATATGTCCAGCATGTAAATTCTCTTGGTGTTAATTAATTTCATCGCTCTGCATTTTTTATGCACAAATAGTCCAGAAGGTAAATCTCATGGTGAATTCCTCCTTCCTCAATGGAAGATCCATCTCTGCATGTTATCTAATGCTTGACTATGTTTTCCTTCCTTCATCAATGGCAGAATCATCTCTTGAGTATCACGCCACCCTCTTGAGTATGACCTTGACTATCGCCCCACCCTATGAGTGTTTAAGACTGTGCAAATATCCTCGTTTAATGAGTGATTATACATTTCAAGAGGGTGTATGGATTCCTCTTCCTTTGGTTACTTCAAATCAAATTAAATTATAGGATGAATGTCGAGAATGATTACGTTAACCCTTGAACGTCAATATTCTTAGATGAAAGGAGACTTGGACTGTGTAGTGATTTCTTTGAGTGGGAATTGGAAATGGGGCTTAGAGATGAATTTTTATATTAAACAAGGCAATGATCAATAATCAATACCTGTTTCCAAGGATTGATGATCTATTCGATTAGATGAAAGGTGCGATGGTGTTTTCAAAGATCGACTTGAAATCAGGGTATCACTAATTATGGATAAAAGAGGACAACATCCCTAACATCGCCTTTAAGATGAGTTTACTGTTCTACCATTTGGACTGATGAACACTCCAGGGGTATTTATGAGTTTGATGAACGGGGTGTTCCGCGAATAATTGGACAAGTTCTTCCAAGTATTCATTGACGATATTTTGATTTACTCTCGGATGATGGAGGAGCATGGAAAGAACTTGCACTTGGTACTACAGTGTTTGCAAAAGAAAAAAATGTTTGGGAAACTGTCTAAATGCTCATTTTATCAATCAAATATTGACTACTTAGGGCATGTCATCTTCGACGAAGGTATCTTCGTGGATCCAAAAATGTTCAAGGATATTATGGAATGGTTTACACTGATGAATGTCCCCGAAGTGCGCAGCTTCATGGGTTTAGGAAGATACTATCCATGGTTCGTCGAGGTTTTTTGAAGTTAGAAAATTCGATTACGGGATTTTAGAAGAAAAACGAGAAGTTTGTTTGGATCGAGAAATGCACATAGTCATTTTGGAGGCTCAAGGAGATGTTGGTGACAACACCAATACCAAAGGTCCCTGACATGGACACAAATTTCTTGGTATGCACTGACGCATCCAAGGATGGATTAGGTGGAGTCTTTATGCAAGACAATCGAGTGATCACTTACGTCTCGAGAAATTTGAGAAGGCATGAGAAGAAATATGCGACACATGATTTGGAGTTGTTAGCCATTGTTTATGCCCTGAGAGTTTGGAGACACTAACTTATTAGATGAAAATTTGAACTAAAAATGGACTACTGTGGACTACAAAACATCTTTATGCAAAGTGACTTGAATACGTGACAACGGTGTTGGTCGGAATTGATTAGTAGGTACAATTTAGAGATAAATTACATAAAAGGGACAGTGAACAGAGTGTTGGATGCGTTGAGTCAGAGACCACACATATTTTCGGTGATGCCTCTTCAGACAAATCTATGTAAAAAGATTCTAACTTTACAATGCGATGATGACTGGTACAAGGAGGTCAAGAATTTTATCTGACAAAATACAATTATGGTACCAAAATTTAAAGGATTTATTATGGATAACAATGGATTATTGAGATTTAAAATTCAAATATAAGGGCATCATTAACATGGCACCTTTCGAGTTTCTTTACGGGCGACCGTGTCAGACAACTTTTAGTTGGGATCGGCTTGAGGATAGGGTGTTGGTGGGACCAGAAGTGATCCAAGAAATGGAAGATCAAATGAAAATAATAAGACAAAGGATCAAGGAAGCACATGATCGACATAAGATTTATGTTGATGTGCATTGTGTCAACCATAGTTATGAAGTTGGCGATTGAGTCTTCTTGCAGGTGAAACCGCATAAGAGTTCGATCAAATTTGGAATGGGTGCTAAAATATCTCCTAGGTTCATGGGACCTTTCAAGATTGTGGAAAAGAAGGGGACCGTGGCCTATAGACTAGACTTTCCTGATTCTTTAAGGTCTATGCACAATGTTTTTCACGTATCTCTTTGTAAACATTATATTAGTGATCCTACACATGTTATTGACATGAGTTCCTTGCAGGTATTTGAAGAGGGTACACTCACGATAGAGCCAATATGCATCATAGACCATCGCATTCACAGCTACAACATCAAATAATAGATTAGGTTAAGGTCTAGTGGGACAACTATAGTCTGCACTCGACGACCTGAGAGGATGCATATGATATGTACCAATAGTTTCAATTTTTGTTTGATAAATAGACTTATGATACTATGATACACTTTATTTCGACACTAATTTACTGTGAAACTTCAGGACAAGTTTAAATCAAGAGGGGTTGTATGTAACATCCCACTCTTGCGCGCACTGACAAAACTTATTATTTGAGGACACTTTCTTGCAAGCGATCCAGGTTATTATATATATTATTCATTTTTATTATGATTATTGTATTTTATCGATTTGATGATATGTTATTTTGTTCCGTTCACATAGACAAGTGTTATTGACTGGGTTCTCCTGAGTGAGCAGGATTCAGGACATTGAGGATGCAGAAGCATTGATGAAACCCCTTGGACACCGGATCAAGTCAGAGAGTGGACTATTCGGGTTTGAATGTTGTTGATGTGACATATATACATATGATTAGATGTTATGATGATTGATTATTATTGTTGACATGATTCATTGATGGATGCAGGGTGATGATAGCTTACCCACCAGATTCACATGTGGAGTAGAGGGGTCATGCACGATAACCAGAGACTTTTAGGGAGAGGTGTGGCAACAACCCTGCCAGAACCTAGTTCGAGAAGACCCACGATGCCATGAGGAAAAACTGTGACAGTCTCTCACGATGATTCTAAGGGGCGCGCAATAAGGAAACAACCTTATTCCTTAGAGTTACTTAGTCTCTCACAAGATCACCTCGCAAAGTATTGACTCCAGGGGTTTAACGCCTACCAAATTCAGTGAAGAGGTGAGTGGCACCCTTGGAGCACGTACTGCGTCTTGAAGGGAATGTTGTGCAAGGAAAATGGAAAGAGGTGAATGGAACCCTTGGAGCACGTAGTGAATCTTGAGGCGAGTGGCACCCTTGGATCATGTAGTGCGTCCCAAAGGGCACGTTTTGATTTTAACTGATAAGTGAATAAACCTAGTCGAACTTAAAATGAATGATGTGATAAGTAAGTTTTAAAAACAAATTTTCCTCATAAAGAAAGTGTTTCCGAGCCTAGTGAAATTAAAACCTAGGTATAATTAGAACATGTGGTAAAATAAAATAAATAAAAAAATAAACACGTAACAAGAACGGGGTAAGAAATTCCAACTTATTTATTAAAGTCAAAATTATAATGGAGGATTAAATTTTTTTCAAAAAAGGGGGTAATGGTTGTTTTTATCTACATTTTCTAAATTAACTTTTAGTTAAAAAGAAAAGAGGGTGAATGGTTGTTTTTATCTCCACTTGATAAATTAATTTTTAGTTAAATAGGAAAAAGGGGGAGGAAAACTTTAAAAAAATAAGAAACTTAAAGAAAAAGGGAAACTTAAAGAAAAGGTGAAACGTAAAGAAAAAGTTGAATGTTAACTTAGTAAGAAATCTTTCCTTTGTAACTTTTTAATTATGAACTCAACTAGGAATTAAGTAAGGCATAAGTCATTTAAGAAGTATAAGGGAATTTTGGGGGCACCGAGGAGGGATTTTAAGAATTCTCTTAGGTGGATGAGGGAAATAGGAACATTTAGTTAATTAATAAAATTGATTTTTCTGGTGCAACTAGGGGATGGGCGACATGTGTACAGGGGAGGTTTTTTGAAATTAATTAAATGGAAAAGGAATTTAATGACAACTTAGGAAATTAATTAATTAAAAACTCTATAAAAAGGATGGAGGAGGAGGATTATGGATATCATCTTTTGGCATAACGTTACGCTGCTGTAATTTTATCTTGACTAAAGTTTCTCTTGTGGGAGTTGGGATACCTAGCTCAAGTAATGAGTGGTAGCTCGACCTTGAAAGGCGAGTTGGGTGCTAGCATCTTTGGTATTGTGTGGGTGGCCCCTTTTCATCTTCGAGGGCTTAGGGGGAGGAAAATCACCCCTAACATTGGCTAGGACGTACTAGTGAGGTCAAATCGATCGACAAGCGAGAGCTTGACAGAGCACACATAGGACAACGACTTAGAGCTTTCACATTTGGCTACGGTATGCATGTGTATATTTGAATTGAATGGCAGATTAACTATTTTCCTCCACCTTTAGCAATGCACTTGTATTGTTTTAAAGTTTATGTTTAATGAGTGTAACATTATCCAGATATTTCATTTTATCTTTCTACAATTTGTCTTGATGAGCCTAATGTTTTGATCAGAGAAATTAAATTCATCCCAGCCTTATGCTCACTGTATTTTTAATTTATTTGCATGGAAAACCAAAACTCTGATTGCAATGACCTCTCTGCATTTGTTTTTCTTGATTTAATACAAAAAAAAAATGTGTTTTTATCTTCTGTCCCTTATCCTTAGGTTAATAGTATGTTCCTGAGAAGACGGCCATGAGCCTAATCAACTGTCTTCACTCTGGTGTTTAAGATTGAGATTTGTATGCCTTGCTTTCCTGTTCACGAATAATAAGTGAAGGATAAATTTTCTCCCAACTATCTATCCCTTACTTATCTATGCGTTTTTATCTTATGATGAATCTCTAATCTTTGTGCCTTCTTGTGAATGAGTATCTGTGCATTGATCCCTTGTCAAATGATTAGTCTATGTGCCTTCTTGTGATTGAGTATCTCTGCGTTTTTGTTTGTTTCATCTCTAATCGATTCATCTATGTGTTTTCTTGTGGATGATTATCTCTGCGATTTCTTAGCATATTACCCAATGCTTCATTGGTATAATCTATGTGATTTTAATGATAAATCTCAACACTTTGTTTGGTATAATATCTGTGGTTTTAATGATATATCCCAAGACTTTTTTTGGTATAATCTCTTCAATTTAATGAAAAATCCTAGTGCTTTGATTGAAATAATATTTATGATGTTAATGACAAATCCCAGCGCTTGGTTTGGTATATTGATTTCAATTTACATATATTGACTATGATTTTAACCTATAGTGACTGCTATTTTAATATATAGTGGCTACGATTTAATATATAGTAACAAAAATTTTAATATATATTCATTATCAATTTACCCCTGTGATTTAACCATGGCGACTTTACCCTGCGATTTCAACATGATATCCTTACCACTGCAATGTGACCATTGCTATTTTATTACTATGATTTTTAACTCTGCGATTTCATTATCAGATACCAATATCATTATTAAATTTATTAGACAACAATATCATTATCAGATAGTGATATCAATATTAGATATCAATATTAGTTAGCAATATATTATTGGACTACAATACCATTCTTAGATGTCATTATTTATTGGACAGCGAAATTAATATATGTACAATGAAATTAAACTATATATTGAAAGGACAATGAAATTAATATATATATTGAATGGACACTTAATTTATACATTGAATCGACAACTAAATTAATATATGTATGACAACAATTTTTTAGAGTTTAAATTCCATTCTAAATGCACTTACACAATGATATTGCTGGTATAGGTTTAATTTCATAGAGTTTAATTTCCATTTGAAATGTATTTAGCACAATGAAATTGCTCGCAGAGATTAAATTTGTAGAGTTTGAAATTCTTTTTAAAATGTAATTGCACAACGGGTTAATGCTGGACAACGTTGCCATTGCTAGGAACCAATTATATTGGTAGCATTATTGGACAACGATTTATGGATTGATGGTATCTTGATTGATAGCTTTATTGAATAATGATTTAATATTAAGAGATATCAATATATTTTAGACATCTATATTTTTATTAGCTTTTATTTTGTTAGACAATTATCTCATTAAGGGATAGCAATATATTTTAGAAAATAATATCATTATTATATTTCATTAGTGTTAGACAATGATATTATTAAATGTATAGCAATATATCATTAGACCACAATATCATTATTAGATATCATTTTTGACAGCGATTTTATTAATGGACAACGATTTCTGGACAATTATTTCAAACTAGAATATAAGATGATGTGGAAGTTCTTTGTTAATCCAAAAAGAAAACCCCTTGTATTCATGTTCTAAATATATTAATTTACTTGTTTATCTTTATATGATGGTAAACATTATCATGCTAAACATTATTGGCTTAACAAAATGTAAGTACAAGCTTCTTATATCACATATGATTAATCTAGCCTTCAATAACATTTTATTATATATGGAATTTAAATAGAATATCCTTGCACGTGAATTTTTAGATATTAATAAATTTTTTTTTTTTACCAATGTGGGAGACTTCCTTGAAAAAGTGTCTCATAAGAGAACAAGAATTCTCTGGTTGGTCGCACAATTTAAATATTGAATGATGTCACCTTGTGTCTTGTTGACTTGTTAATTGGCTTCTTGGGTATAGTCTTCTTGTATTTTGATAGTTAGTTTCGTCTCCTAGTGCGTTGGATTTTATCTTGGGTCAAAGGTCTAGATAAGTTATGATACTCCATGGTTACTGTCATGCCTATTGCCTTGTGACGACATGATTCTTGATGAGGGGATAATTGCACGCTCTGATAGATAGATGTGAATGATAACCTAGACGGAGTCCTGTGCTTCTCGATGTGGGTGCATTGTTCGTTGTTATTGATGTTGGTACTTGGTTTTGTAACACCTTAATGTTTTTTGTTTTACATGTCATAGAGGTTTCTAGATACTGGTTGTCAAAGCCATTGTGTTGGGTTGTTGATGTGTTGTCATTTAGCTTGTAGGGGTTGTCTTTCTTGTGTTGGGTGGGTATCCATTTTTATCTGTCTATTGATTATTGCATGATTCGTTCAGTTGAATGATGTGCTTAAATCATGAGTTGTTGTTGCATGTTTCCTGATCTGAGTGTGTTGTGTTTTTCATCAAGTTATGTTGATTAATTTTTGTCATTGTTGCCTTCCTGCTTAAAACAAAACAATTGTTTTCTCTTCGAGTCGCTTGTAGTCGTAACAATGAGGTCATTATAAGAAGGGATTCATAGTTCATTTTTATCATATTCATTAAAACCACCACCCTTTTTCAATTGTGGCATAGGAACCTTTAGTGTTTGAATTTTTTTTATAGTAAATTCCCATCATAATAATATAGAAGAATAAATATTAAACAAAAATAAGGTGAGGAATTCAAGAATTTTGTATTCTTCAAAGGCTAGAATTACATAATTTTATTTGAATTGACATTACTCCACCTACACTCAAATCTCGGAGATACCAAAAAATACATCCATGATAAGGGTTGGTGTAAACCACACTCAAGTTCCATAACTGGTAAATCCTACGAAGGTATACATACTCTACCCCCCTCTAGATTTGAGCTTGTGACCTCATAGGAGGAAACACGTGTTCTTAACCATTAGGCCCACTGTGGTTGTATTAATTTAAGTTATAATATTAACAATACATATTAAATTATTATAGTATACTACAACTACTTGACATCAACTACTTGTCTTAACCATGTACTCAACATGTACCTCAAACAAAAGCCCTCATCAATTTCATCATACAAATCTGATTTGTATCTCTATAATACACCTGATGTATATAATCACATTCCTACAAACCTTACTTAACTTTAACAACAAGAGAATAACATTTTCATCAAACTTTTCTTTAGTCTCACATGCCTAGTTTTGGATTAGTCAACAACCCTAACTTGAAGTAATCATAACTTTGTACCTATAATGTATAAATATCTAAAACCGATACACAATGTTCTTCAGTGTGTTTTATGTGATTCCCCTAAGTGTAACTACTTGAAACCTCTCAGAAAAGGAGTTATAGATAAAATGGCATAACTTGTTGAATTCTGGCTTATTCTAGAGAGAAACCTTGTAGAGCGTTCCCCGCATGGAATGTTTTTTGAAATGATTTGAAACTGTTACACAACATACTAAATATTTTAACCTAACCAAAAAAAATTGTCTCACTGAATTGTGATCTGTTATGAACAAGTTATGACATTTTTACCCGAAACACTAGTTTTTGACTAGTTTCAGGACTAGCCACAAACCCTATTTTCCACGGAGTGTAAATCCCAAACTACAACGACCCACAAGCTTAATTTTTTACCACAGATGCTTGGATATGTTTTCTCAATGGAATAGAAATTTCATGGTTTGAATCATTATAGAAAAAATGTTATAGCGAAAATGGTGAGATGACCTGTAAATAGCATACCTTAGAAAGCACCATCAAAAGAATTTATCCTTCCTTGCATTTCAACCTTCTTTTCTTCACCTTCCCTCAGAATTTTGGTTTAGATATCCTAGGTTACCTCAGACACATATAGATATTCAATATTATCAAGTGTATCTTAAATGAGAGATCCTTGCCTCTTATTTATACTCTCCAAGTAGCTTTCTTAAAAACATCTTCTAGGTC
>JZKD02S0005460.1:48796-104632 GCA_000966675.3 Picea glauca
GCTGAAAAGATTCACTTTTGCAAAACCCTAATTTTTGGGTATGGTAACAGTGACGTTTTTCCTCTTGCGAAATATGCTTCCTTCAGGTTGGCTTTGATACCATGTTAATGTTTATACCATTATTTTCGTTCTTTGCATTTCAATAGATAAGAGCATAATAAGAACAAGATCACTGAGAAATACACATTCATAAGAGACACAACATTTATCCTAGGAAACCCTCTAGGGGAAGAAAACCCAACAAAACTTCCTTATCATAAATAGCTTATGCAATGTTCAAGAGATAACTCAAACCAATACAGATAGTCCTCTCCAAGAGATGTGCCACTCTTCTCCTCCTCTCGCTGGTAATTGCAGCTTGCCTCATAAGAGAAATGAGCAAGTGAGTTGTGTGTGTGAAGTGAGGCGCTAGCCTCTTATTTATATCAGACTGGCACGTGTGAAAGGTCACAACTGGTAGGGTTGACCTCTCACTCTGGGTGGGTAAACCCACCTTTAATTAATTCTGGGTCTTCCATTATAACTGTTGGGGCCAACTTCTTATTTTAACCTTTGTAATTCTCCGATGACCAATCCGCAAAAGGGGATTTGGTCCTTATACAATTACCAACATGATTAATCCTCAATGGGGATTAATCCAATAACAATAATACTAATAATGACATGATTAATCCGCAATGGGGATTTAATCCAATAACAAAATAATAATAAGAATGCTCTTCGCAATTACATTATTTCAACAAAAGGTGGCACTCTGTCTGCATTAGGGCCATCCAACTGAGCAAGCTCCTCACATTGGAGCTAGAGGGGAGAGCTTTGGGACTGCCTGGAATCATGGAGAATGATTTGTTGCATAGAGTCAACCCCTACATTGGCCAGTCTGTCCGCAACTTTGTTAGCACTTCGTTGAATGTGTGAAGGGGTTAGAGTTAGAGACGGTTTGAGAAGAGCCTGGAGGATGTAAAGAGGGCCAAGGAGGCGCCATCTGGGTGTAATTTTCCCTGCATCTCAGCTAAGGTTTTTTTAATATCAAAAACTGAACAGAAATGAAATGCATGGGCGAATTATTTAGACAATAATGCACATTTTATTTACAAAAAATAACTGGATGGTGGGATTATTTAAACAATAATGTCAGTGTGCAGACATAGCTTTTAAAAAGAAATGAAATGCATGGGTAGATAATTTACACAATAATGCACAGGCTGATCATTTACAAAAATGAAATGCATGGGTGGATTATTTAAACAGACTGAAGGATTGTAGGCATAAATAAAAAAATGATTCATGTTAGTACCTCCTAAATCCAATCGAAGTAGAATTTTTGCAGTTTCTTGATTTCATGATTAACAAAAAAAATAAAAGGCATAAATAATGTGTAAATTAAAATGATACACATAAAAATAGAAAAAATTATAGAAATTGGTGGAATTAAAATGGTGCATTCCTAAATAAAGAAATAGAGAATGATGGAGTGATGTAAATGTATGGAAATGTATTTAATTTACTCATATAATAACTCATATGGAATGTTTGTTCCCACTCCTTTCATAAGTTACTATGTCATATTTGTTCCCACTCCCCTTCTTGTTAGGCCATTAAAATATCCAAAATTTATGAGAAGTGGGAACAACCAAAATATTTCAGGCCAAGTTGTCAAAACAGAAAAAAAGTAAGAAAGTACAAAGTAAAAACCTATTTATTTCCACCCCACACAATGCCAAGTAGTGAAATGTAACTTAACAAGAGGCCTCGTGTAAGAAAGGGTGTAGAAGGTAACACTGAAAAGGTTGAAGTAATTCTTTCCAGACTAGGTTATTTTAAAATGTAAAAACTAAAGAGTTAAAATGCAAATGTTAAAAGTTAATATTGGTTGTATTTGCATAAGTATAGTGAGTGGCAATTGAAAATCTCTCTTAATAATTTTTTAATATTATAAAGTAAATGTGAAAAAGACTACGACGAAGAATATGTAGGCATCTTTAAATGCAGGCCATAAGATTGGAGTTTGTAATTAAAAGCTCCCTTAACTCATTAATACCAATAGGGAGGATGAGTATTGGCTTAATAAGGCTAGGGAGACACCATATCGATTATTAATGCCTTATTATTGATTCGTTAATTTATATGATTGATGCGTTGATGATGTCGCTCATATTATGATGTTTTTAAGGCTAGGGAGACACCATATCGATTATTAATGCCTTATTACTGATTCGTTAATTTATATGATTGATGTGTTGATGATGTCGCTCAAATTATGATGTTTTTATTTCCTAATGCAAAAAAAATTGAATTGTTGTACTGATCAAATTTCAGGTCAAACTTGGGTCAAAAGGTCAAGGTGACATGTGTCACCACTACAAGTGTGACACATGGAACATCTGTACAGATGAAGTGGTAAAGTGCTAAGTTGGCATGGGATGACGTGGCAAGATCATACAAGTTTTATGGAAGACAAGTGGACGAATTAGGTTGTAACAAGTGTCATTTTCATGGGCAAATGTTATGATGCAACATGGCCCACTCATGGGCTGCCATGTGGCACCCATCGAGTGGTTATCCTGTGGAAAAATTATATGACTCCCCAAGAGTCGAACTCCTAACCTCCTTAGCCCAAAGACTTTACAACTCCGTGCTAGAAAAGATTCCACTATATGATTCTTGTTTATAACATGGTGTAAATTGTTAGCCTCTTTATCATATACAATCATTAATTCTAAGTATACCACCTTTATTTATTTTACATACTAGGATATAGTTTTTATCCTAAGTATGTTTCTAGATTCCTACTTTGCCTCCTCTACCTTATCTCCTAGTGAGGTGTCTATGAAGGTGTCTATGTGAGATAAATTGAGGTGGTTTTATTATTGTATTATATATTTGTATGATTAAGAAGAATACAATGTTGAAAATTATGGCTTAATTTCAGCCAATCTTCTTGTCCTAATATTCTTATGCTCAATTTATTCAATCTATATCAGAGGTTATAATCTTAGACGCCTCGTAACATCTTGGTAGTTTTCCATGGATAGTGAGATGCATCCAATGGTGTGAAGATGCGCATGAAGAAAGAGGATCCGAAATAATTGACCGTGAAGAAGAGGCGCTGCAAGACAAGGACAATGAATTTAGTTGCAGAAAATTCAAGAGAACAAGAAAATAAAGACCAATATGATCATTGATGACTCCACGACTCGATCGAAGAGAAAGTATCCTTTGTAAAATCCTTTGTGCAATGGAAATAAAATAGGTCATAAGATTTTTGATCTAGCTTAATATGGTATTGTATATCTTGTTGTAGTTATTCTCAAATTCTTGATTGTATATGGCATTAAATCTGGTACCTGGTGTGATCTAGTATTTTTGATAGATGGCATGTTTTTTGCGTGATGGTCTTCCCATTATGATCTCATAAAATGCAAAGCCCGGTATCAAATCTCTGCGATATTGAATACTAATTGCAGATATTTTGTTGTGAATACCCAATTTAAATGTGAATCTAAAACTAGGTTGAAATGCTACGACCTTTATTGATTTTCCAGTTTCTTCACATCGTGTGAGATTTACAAGAGAGGTTTATGATTTGTGTTCTGCAAATTTGGTGTCATCAACCCTTTTTTAAGTAGCAATCGCTATGGAGATGTCAATTTAATCACATAAAAATACCTCTCCTTTTTTTCATCACTCCAATATGCATTTGCTTCCGGAACAACTTCGGGAAGGATCTGAAGCAGTTTCTTCTCTAGGATAACATTTCTTTTCTGGATGTCATCCTCTGGAATAAACACTAAATAAGTCGAATAATTCTTGGGAAGATGACATAGGTTAGGTTGGTTTGCTAGAGTCCCAATTCCTGCCCAGGTTTTCTGAGATTGGACTAGGATGGAGATTTGACAATCCAACAGTCATTTGGAAATTGATTCACAAATATTGTCACACCCGACAAACCACAAATCACTGAGGTCAGATTCGCTCCAGTGACAGTAAAAAAAATCAAGATCGCGAAATAGAAGTGAGAAGAGTCGCTTGTCGTTCAACAATCTGCTCAAAATGTGCAATTCTACGTGGACCTCTCTTATACATGATTCTCACTATTCTGGAACAATACCCATGATTGATCGTAGGTCAAATATTGAATTTCAGTAGCCACGGTGATGAATTCAACAACATTATCTCGAGAGCACTCATCGAGTCTGTAGATGCCATTTCGGTTTGGTAACCAAGTGTTGTAGTCATTATCATCGGCTTCTTTGGCCTTGGAGATTTTGATTTTTAACATAATTTTAAATATTACAATTTAATCAATGTGTGGCTGCTTGAAAATATGCATGTTTCATTGAATTGTTGATTTAATGTCATTGAATCCAATCTGAATGCTCAAATAAGTGCAATTGATTTTCTATTGATGGGATTTACACATACCACTGAAAATAAATCTTCGACCACCTATAAATCCCACGAGTCCAACAATTTGTTTATAGTTGCCTCAACAACGATTCAATTTCCAACAATTGACATGGCCTAGCCTCCTCATCGATTTCAATGATTTGCTTGATTTCAACACCATTCTCTGATTTTCGATCTTGACATTTTCTATTTTCTATTTGATGAGGTAAGATCTTGTTTAAACATTATAGCAGCAGATCGAGTAGTCAATCTATTTCTTCCTATGGCGATTTTCAGAATGTGTGTGACCTTGTGTTTGGAATGTTTTTTGTCACATTCACATCCAGCGGGATATGTTTTGTTTTTAGTCATGTGGGCCATAGCATATCATTGAAGTAGAAAAGGGTGAAGAAGTACAAATTTTGAACAAGTTTGAAATGTTTAAAGAAATGAGAGTTTGGCGCAACCTTTTGAAAAGGTTTATAATCTTTTTTGTCACTTCAAAAGTAAGTTTGATCTCTCATCGAAAAGAGAATCGCTCTTAAGCTCTAAGAGATAATTGTATTTGGGATTTGTCACAAGAAGGGAATCCATAATAAAATAGATTAGTTTTTATCGTATCCTAGATCCGCCCGAAATTGAATAAGGGGATCGTAGGTACATATTGCATAGTGTGTAGTGGTGAATATTTACATGGTTGGCTTATATTGTTTACTATCTAGTTTTGACATAAACAAACTTACAATTTTAGAATTTAATGCAACACACACAAGCTCAAGCAAAAATTTAACTCATGCACATGCATTCAAGAAAAATTAATGCAATCAAAGCACATGCAATCAAGAAGCCGCAAAGAACATTCAAGCTTTTTATTTGTCAACATCAACATTCAACAATGATTCTACATCAATCATTGAAAGAGAAAGTCAAGTTAATGAAGCATTCAAAATTGAAGATCATTTGCTATTTGCAATAGTTTATTTGTAAGAGTGAAATCAAATCAAGTTGAATTTCTTTGTAATTGGGTGCATTCTCGGTTGAGCCTCACACCCAAGAGTCATTGTAATTTTGAGTCAAAATTGACAAGGTTGAGTAGTTTAACTCAAATCATTGTAAAATATCACAAGTTTGGATGCATTTTCTGTGGTAACCAACATCCTCAACTTCCTGGAAGCAAGTTCAAGTGAGAGAGTACAAGTGAGCCAGAAAATCAAGTGAGCTAGAGGTTCAAGCGAGCATGTTCAAATGGAGCGAAGTCATGAATTACTAGAGTTTTTGAATACTCTAATAAACACCACTGAAGAAAACACAGTAATATTGAACAAAGTAACTCTTCAATCAGTGCTAACTTGTTTACAAGTGACGCAAGCTAGAATTATACTTCTTCAAGAACAATCCCATCTATTGAATGATAAGTTGATAGAACTCAAAAGTCAACAGCCAGTGAAGTTTTTTGAACTAGTTTTTGTTCAGAACAACCATCTCTATGATAATGATGATAATGATGATCAACAGTCAGTGAAGGATAACATCCACAAGACAACTTCAGAATAAAATGCCAATGAAAATGAATCATAGGAAGAAGATGCCAAAGCACAAAGTGATACAACAAGTATAAGTGAAAGTAAATGTGAAGCACATCATCAAGTACAACATGATCTTTCCAAGAGGATCATCAGACCTTGGGAATAATTACACTTCAATAGAAATCAGCATGGCTTAGGATATGAAAATCAAAATAGTTTCCATATTCCAAATTACTCCAAACTAATTTTGTTTGCGAGCGCTGGATTCCTTCAAGAAAATTCACCTTCAAATGTTGAATATCAAGATGTTAAGTGCGAACATTGCAATCGAGTTGGTCACAAGGAGAATCAGTGTTTTGATCTCCATCCTTGCCAGGATTGTGGAAAGTATAACCATTCTTTAGATAGATGTTCAACACTGAAGAAACCTGCAAGATTGAAGATTCACTATGAGTGGATTGATCCTTGGAAATGGTCATCGACAATCAAGCGATTATATAAGTATTACCGAAGACTTCAATATCGAGTGAAGACCAATCTTGTAGAACATAATATTTCTATAACTCACATAAGTGGTCCCCTTATGGCGTAGCTTTCGAGCATGGCCCTCACGGGATGAGATAACATGTGGTTAATTCCACATGCCCACTTTTTGTTGTACTCAAATGGAACAAGTATGGTACTCTCTTGAGCCTAGAAGGGGGGAGTACAATGATTAAACTCTCATGCACCTTAGGGGGGGAGTTCAAAATTTCAGTGATGATGGTTCATGAAACCACTTGTGCTCTCTTCTTTTAGCTGAAAAAGGGGGGAATTGATGATGGAATTGAATATGGTTGTTAGACAGAAAGTTTCAACAACAACAAACAACAAATATGCCAGATGGGCATAAAATTTGCAAAATGGGCAACTGTGGTTTGTAGATGACAAACTTTGGAAGCATGATGGTTTTATATTGAATCGTACACAGGGATGCTAATTTTGAGAGAAATGATGTGGAAATTTGGTTCACCTACATGGTCATTGGACCCAATAGAGGATAGATGGATCCTACTGCATTGCAACTTGGCATTGATTGAGTTGTCAGGCATTTTCAGGGATGTGGCAGACTTGCAGTTGATTCACTTCTCTTTTTTCTCTCTCATCATATTGGCATTCACATCAGTGAACATAATTGTTAGCATTTTGGATCACATGATTACACAGTGAGGTTTTCCAAATTTCTGAGCATCCAAATTTCGTGGCTTTTCAGGCAGTTCTTCATTATGGCTCAGCTCAGGAGTTTCAGCATGAAGACATGGAGTTGTACCAACTTATGCACCTTCTTTGTTGGTATTATTGCTCAGACTTATGATTGAGGGGGGGAATTCTAGCCTCTTTATCATATACAATCATTAAGTCTAAGTATACCACCTTTATTTATTTTACATACTAGGATATAGTTTTTATTCTAAGTATGTTTCTAGATTCCTACTTTGCCTCCTCTACCTTATCTCCTGATGAGGTGTCAATGTGAGATAAATTGAGGTGGTTTCATTATTGTATTATATATTTGTATGATTAAGATGAATACAATATTGATAATTATAGCTTGAGGCCTTTTCCACTAATCTTCTTGTCCTAATATTCATATGCTGAATTTCTTCATAAATTTTATTTAACTTTACTAATGTTTCGTATGGGGATGAAAAGGGATAGGCCCTCATCCCATCCCTTGGTTCTATATTAAACCATGCGACCACAACATATCCACCACATACGCCATATTCCACCAAACAACTAGCTGCCATATATGGTGTCCCGCTAGGAGCTCCTCCAACTTCCCGCCAAGTTTATCCATCTACCAATTGTTATAACAAAATACCAAGTGAAATGGGGGTCTATGGGATTCGACCCCAGAACATCCCCAACAACCTATGACTTAAATAGCCACCACCAACAGACTCTTTATTGCATAACTGCCCACAAAATATTATAAAAAAGGGGGCTCCGCCAGTGTACAAGGGGGATATGAGACAAAGCTCGCTCGTATGTATTTTGGCATAGTTTTCGAGAGTGGGCACAAATTTCTAGATAGTACATTCATTTATTGCAGGAGCAGTGGCATGAAAACTGAGGCATGGGTGTCTCTTGGACCAAAACATGTCAGACTCGGATCGAGGTGTGGAGACAATCTTTTTTAGGTAAAATGACACCACGAACGTAGTGGTGGTGTTATTTTTCCGATATGAGAAAAGATTTTGTAGTTGAACTCTAGAATGAGGTATACTTATGTATTTTGCCCAATTCTTTTGTAGAGTTAATAAAAAGGGCTACCCATTTGAGAGAAGGACTCAGAGACATAGTCCACCAGGGACAAACTCCATTATCAAGTTCTTTGTGTTCATATTGCATGCTTATGTCTCTTTCCTTTTGATCTTTTCCTTATTTATGGTGTACTTTTGTTTATTCTCATTTAATACAATTCTTTAATAAGTCACCTGATGAAAAGATCCCAGATCATGTTGGTATCAGAGCGGTGGTCTTTGACATGAATTGTTGAGTATGAATTCTTACTAGGGCAGAGCATAATCAGGGTGAAGGAAATATTCGGAATTTCAATCCCGAAGTTGGCTATGAATCCCAAAGGAGGAATATGGAAGAAGAGGATAAGCATGATGAACAGGAGAAAAAATTTCACATGGTCTTATTTCGCATGTCCGACATGGTCAAGAAAATATATGGATATTACAAGAAGAGGATGAAGAAGAAAGGGAAGAAAAAGGAAGCCCCACTAGATGATGATTCTTCCATAAACCAAGGGGTTGGAGGAGATCCTCCTAAGCCTCCATCTTCGCCTTCAAGTTCTAGTTTTTCTTCCTCTGATCATTCTCATCACTCTTAGCATTCTAACCATAAAGCCTCTTTTAAGAAACATATATTAAATCTTGATGTAAAGTTTTCTTTACCTATGTTTAATGGATATGTTAATCCTGAGAAACTAGATAATTGGATCTGACAGATTGAAGTATATTTCTGTGTTCAACATATTGACGAAGAGGAAGTTAAAGTGCAACTAGCTTCTCTTCAGTTGGAAGGCACCACTCTCGTATGGTTGGAGAGCAAGCTATAGGACAAAAGTAAGTGTGGAAATCTTCTTTCCTCATGGTCATAATTTAAAATAGAGATAAGGAAGTAGTTCTATCCATTAGAGTATTTACATAAAGCAATGATGGAATGGAAAACTTTGAGGAAAAGTAAAGGTCAAACTATACAAAGTTTCATAGAAGAATTTAGGAAGAAAGTTTTTGCATTGAATATTCCTTTGGATTCTTATGAAACTTTAATGAAGTATATTGGCGCACTTTACAGTTATATTCGTCATACTTTTCTCTTGTTTAACTCCACTAGTCTTGACGAAGTTTGTGTGCAAGCCACTCACCTATAGAACAGGGGGAAACATGTTCAAGAATATCCCATCAAGAAACCTTCCAATTTCCAACAAAATACTTTCAAGAAGTTCAAAAGGAAGGACAAGAAGACCACTACAGTAACGAGAGGAGGAAAACCATCTTACACTCATTGCAAGAAGAGTGGTCACAATGAAGAACATTGTTGGAAACTACATCCAGAAAAGAAACTGAAACATTTTGGTGGAAAGGGGAAGACAAAGACCGTTGCTACAGTGCAACAAGATCTTGGTTATGAATCAAGAGATGAAGGAAAGATCACAGCGACTGGAGTACAAGGTAAAGATTCTCTTCATGCTAGTTCAAGTTCCAATTATGAATCTCATATTGATGAAGGAAAGGGGAATGATTTATTTCATATATGAGTTGTATCTAAACATACTAAGATAGAAACATTATTTGATATGGGTTCCCAAGTAAACTTAATATATGAAGAACTTGTCAAGAATATGGGTATTGTAACGAAACCACATCCAAATCCTTACCCTCTTGGTTGGGTATGTGACCAAGAAAAACTTAATGTCACCAAACAATGTAGGGTCAGATTTGCTATTGCTTCAAAGTTGATTGATGAAGTGGATTTGGATGTTATACCACTTGATTTATGTGGCATAGTGTTGGGAAGTCCTGATCTTTATGACAGAAAAACAATCTTCTTTCATCATGAGAACAAATACCACCTTACCAAAGGGGGAGTGGAATATATTATTAGAGCTCGCACCATGAGGGTAAATACAACACTTGTTAGTGTAGGGAAAATGAAAAGAGTCATAATGACTAATGAGAGATATGTACTCATGGTTTTCAAAGAGAAATATGTCGGGACATTCGACGCTTTCCAAGGGTGTGATATGTCTCATAAAAAATAATTAATTGATATTGTTTCTAAGTGTGATGATATTTTTTCAGGAACCAAATGGATTACCTCCTAAGAGGGAAATCCAACATGAGATACATCTTCAGTAGGATTCTCCTCTTCCTAATGTGGGCATGTACAAGATGTTAGTTTTGGAGATGATAGATATCAAGAAGAAGGTACAGATCTTATTGGATCAAGGCATCATCAGGCCTAGTTCATCTCCTTGTGGTTTGATCATGATGGTGCCAAAGAAAGATGGCACATGGAAATATTTGTTGATTACCGGGATTTGAATAAAATCACGGTGAAAAATTGATACCCTCTTCCTCGTATAGATGATTTACTTGGTCAGTGAAAGAATGTTGTTTATTTCACTAAGTTGGATTTGCGTAGTGGCTATCATCAAATCAGGGTTGCAGAATAGGATGCATGGAAGACTACCTTTAAAACCAAACATGAATTGTTTGAGTGGTTAGTTATGTTCTTTGGGATTTTCAATGCTCCGACAACTTTCATGCGTGTAATGAATGATGTATTCAGGCCTTTCCTGGATGAATTTGTGATTGTATATTTAGATGACATTCTTGTTTTTAGCGGGACTTGGGATGAACATGTAAGGCATGTAAAGCAAGTATTGGATGCTTTGCAAAGGGAAAAGTTGTATGTAAAAATGTTTAAATGTGAATTTGGAATGACTATACTTGTATACTTAGGCCATATCATGGGAGGAGGACAATTGAATATTGATCCTTCCAAAATTGATGTAATTATGAATTGGCCTGAGCCAAAAAATGTGACCAAGATCCAGAGCTTCCTGGGTGTAGTTTAGTATTGGAGGAGATTCATTTCCAACTTCTCCTTTATAGAAGCTCCTTTGCATGCCTTAACCAGTGTGAATAACATTTTTCAGTGAGAAGGAAAGACAAAAAAAATATTTCAACATTTTGATGGAGAAGATCAGTATTGCATTTGTGTTGTCACTATCAAATCTTTAACAGTCGTTCGAGATCGATACAGATGCCAATGGACATGCAATGGGTGCAGTATTGATGAAATATCATAAGCCTATATGTTAACACGCTATGACTTTTAACCAAGTTGTTGTTAACTATCCTACATATGATAAAGAGTTGTATGCATTAGTTCAAAGCGTAAATAAGTGGAAGCACTACTTGTTAGGGAAGGAAACAATTATACATACATATCAACAACCATTACAATATCTTCAAGAACATACCAAACTACAACAATATCACCACTACATATGGATGGGTTTTCTACAACAATTTCATTTGGTAATCAAGTACAAGAAGGGTACAAGTAACAAGGTAGCCGATATGCTTTCTAGACCTCCTATTGTTGCTTCTATTATTTTGAAGAATACTTCTTTATCTCATGATAGCTATGTAGAAAAGTATGCCATCGATGAATATTTTAAGAATATATATGAGAAGCTAACCCATGGTGCATAGGTAGACAACTATTGTCTGCAGGGAGAATTACTATATCATCTTGGGAAGCTATGTATTCCTACAAGTGAACGAGTCCATGTAACACAAGAGGCTCACACTTTTCTTGTGTCTAGGCAATTTGGGGTAGAAAAAACTATGGCTCATTTGCAAAGGTTTTGTTATTGGCCTCAAATGAAATCAATTGTAACTAAATATGTAAAGGGGTGTGTGATATGTTCTACTTGTAAGCCCAATAATAGAAAATTGGGGCTATACTCACCACTTCCTATTCCATCCCATCCATGGGAAAGTATTTCCATGGATTTTGTAGGGGGTTTACCAATCACCAAAGGGGGTCATGACTATTTATATGTTGTAGTGGATAGGTTTAGCAAGATGTGTATATTGATTCCATGTAAAAAGTAGATCATTACTGAGAAGACTATTAATCGGTTCCTTCAGTATGTTTGGGTTCACTTTGGGCTACCCATGCCCATTGTCTCGGATCGAGATACTCAAT
Organism: Picea glauca; assembly: GCA_000966675.3. Classification (NCBI taxonomy): domain Eukaryota; kingdom Viridiplantae; phylum Streptophyta; class Pinopsida; order Pinales; family Pinaceae; genus Picea; species Picea glauca. Next base: position 60,991 of record JZKD02S0005460.1, read on the forward strand.
TCCATGGGTACTTTTGGAATAGATTGTGGAGAATGATGGATGCCAAATTAAATAGGAGCACTTCTTTCCATCCACAGACCGATGGACAGACAGAGGTGGTAAACAAAACAATGGTACTTTTGCTTCGAATTTTCTGCAAAAAGCATCCTAAGTTATGGGATGAACAAATACCCTATGTACAACATGCTTATAACCGAGCTTTACATTCATCCACTCAAAGTTCACCTTTTGAGACATGTTTTGGGTACCTACCTAAGGTTCCTTTGGACTTGTTGTATGGGAGAGATGCCAATGTGAATGATGAACAAAAATGGGATAGAGCCCGCAAGTTCATCCAGAGGATTCAGCAGATACACTAGGCAGTTAGGGAATAGTTGGAGAAGAGTCAAGAATAGTATAAAGCTCGGCATGACAAGCACAATGTGGATTATCATTTTGAGGTTGGAGATTAGGTATGGCTTGACATCAGCAAGGAACGATTGAAGGGTGAAGAAAAGAAGCTCAAGACCATCCGATATGGATCCTTCATTCTCTTGGAGAAAAGCGACACTAATGCTTTTCATTTAGATCTTCCACCTTATATGCAAATTTACTTTGTTGTGAATGTAGAGAACTTGAAACTTTTTGAGCTTCCCATGATCATGGATCAGAATGAGGAAGTTTCAATACCTTCAGTTGATGAGTTTGCATCTGAGTATTTGGATGAGTTACAGGAAGATATCATCTTGGGCAGAAGGAAAAGAACTTCACGCGGGGGTGATTTTGATTATCTTCGAGTAGGCTTAAAGGGCACACATCCAAGCAAGGAAAAGTGGATTGAGAAGGACAAAGCGAGGGGACTCTTCCCTCACTTACCAGTTGATTGATAAAATATTTTGGTGGTCCAAAAATCTCTCAGTGGGAAGGCGTGATCCAAAAAGGATCCATAAAAGGACAAGAATAACTCAGAACTCCCAGAGGCAACTTAGGATGCTCAAAATGGCTTCAGCAGACAGAGAAAGGGAAAAAAATTAAAGTTCCCAAAAATCATTTAAAATTGCATGGTCGTGACGAGTGTGTCGCAAGCTTTCTAAATACCCAAACGGCTCGTCAAACGGAGTTACGGATCAAAAGATATAAGCGGTTAATGTTCAAGTCAAACTTAGTCAAAAGGTCAAGGTGACACGTGTCACCACTGCAAGGGTGACACGTGGCACATTCGTACAACTAACATGGAAGAGTGATGATTTGGCATGGGATGATGTGGCAAGATCATACAATTTTTATGGAAGACACATGGGCGAATTACATTGTGACAAGTGTCATTTTCATGGGAAAATGTTATGGTGCCACGTGGAACCCCTCTAGTGGTTACCATGTGGAAACGTTATATGACTCCCCAAGAGTCAAACTCGTAACATCCTTAGCCCAAAGGCTTTATAACTCTATGCTAGCCAACCTTCCACTATATGATCCTTGTTTATAACATGGCATAGATTTTATTTAACTTTACTAATGTTTCATATAGGGGAAGAAAAGGGCTAGGCCCTCGACCTAGACCTTGGTTCTATATTAAACCATGCGACCACAAAATATCCACCACATACGACATATTCTGCCAAACAACCAAACGCCATATATAGCATCCTACTAGGAGCTCTGCCAACTTCCTGTCAAGTTTAGCCATCCGCCAACTATTATAAAAAAATACCAAAAGAAACGGGGGTCTGGGGGATTCGACCCTGGAACCTCGCCAACAACCTATGACTTAAATAGCCACCACCAACCAACATGCCAACCAACTCTTTATTGCATAACCACCCACAAAATATTATTTAAAGGGTGCTCCGCCAGTGTACGAGGGGGAGATTAGACCGAGCATACCCGTATGGATTTTGGCATAGTTTTCGAGACTGGGAACATATTTCGAGACAGTCCAGTCATTTATTGTAGGATATGTGGCATGAAAACTGAGGAGGGATGTCTCTTGGGCCAAAAAGTGTCAGACTTAGATCAAGGCATGCAGACAATCATTTTTAGGTAAAATGACACCACAAACACAATGGTGGTGTTATTTTTCTTATCTGAGCAAATCTTTTGTCGCTTAACTCCATAATGAGGTATACTTATGTATTTTGCCCAAATATTTTGTGGAGTTAATTAAAAGGCCTACCCATTTGAGAGAAGGACCCAAAGTTGTAGTACACAAGGGACGAACTCCGTTATCAAGTTCTTTGTGTTCATATTGCATGCTTATGTCTCTTTCCTTTTGCGATTTTTCTTCTTTATGGTGTACTTTTGTTTATGATCATTTAATACAATTATTTAATAAATAACCTAACGAAAAGATCCTAGATCAATGCCTTCTACTAAATTAAACCCTTGACTATTACTTAGCGCTAATTAAAATTTTAACATGTCCTTGCGGTAATCACGATTAGAGGACGTCACAGAGATTGACAATGTGGCACTGGGGAGGGAGGTGTGACACCTCTTGAAGTGCCCACCCCCTAGGAGTATAAACCCCAAGGGGAGGAACAAGTCCTTGGGCGGGAGTCGATTGTTGTAAGTGATATTGATGGTTTGACAAGGTCCTTCCAGGGAATTGTTAGAGGCTTCGAATAACCATCTATATTGAGATGAGGCTAGGGCACCTGTACCCCTCAGGGTCCACAACGCACCCCAACCAATACTCGTAGAATTCACAGAGAACTCGAGAAGGTTAAGTTCCCAAGTTCAAAATTTCCATGGATGACTCAGTCACCGAGGAATGGCTGGAGAAAAAGTCGATGTGCTTTGCGCTTCGGGGGTACAACCTCCAGCACAAAGGTCCACATGGAAGTATTCAATGAAAAGGTGAGTGCTCTTCTATGGTGGAGGATGCTCCTACCTCAGCTAAACATGGTCATCAAAGACGTGTTATAGGAACGTTCGAAGAAAGGTTCCCGAAGAAGTAATTTTTCATAGGAATTCATTGAGAGCTAGATCGATGAGCTCAACGCCTTACGATAGGGTGGTCATACGGTGCCATATTATGATTCCATATTTATTGAGCTACTTAGGTATGCCCCGCATCTAAACACAGAGAAGGTAGAGGTCAACAATTTTATGTTCGAACTTAACTCCAGATTTTGTAAGAAGGTGAGGACCTTAATGCCTCGGACGTTGCGCGATGTTGTCCAGTAGGCATCATATTTGAGAAATATTTTATTACAGAAGTTAGGGCAAGACTCCTACAAGACCGTATGGACTGAAGACATCTGGTGCACAGCAGCATCAGAAACCAACCAGACCAAACATCTTGGTAGCAAGATATGTCTCTGGAACCCTTGTTCACGACACCATGATGATGGGTTCCTCGACAACAGACCCCCTAGAGTAGACTTCTGCCTAGAGCTGCAGTTACATCTGTCTGGAGAACAAACCAGTATATTATGCTGGTAGGCCAATAGCTTCTACTTTGGGCACCAGGACTGTAGGGCTGGAGATGCGTGCTAGACTTATGGAGATGCCACCTTACCAACAAGAATATTCGGTTAAAAAGGCCAGAGCGGTCGGGGAAACAGGACCCACTACCATTGGGGAGATGGGTGAGGCCCATGGTATTCTTAATCATGGTGAATAACTTCTAGACCAAGCGCCATACCACTATGCTTGAGGTTTAGGGTACCATTGCCAACCGAACTTTAGTATTTCTTAGATCTTGGCGCTGCATAGAGCTCTATTCCTAGTACCGGGCTGAAGGAATTCAGGTAACGACATTCAAGAGGATGAAGTTCGATTCGTATATATGGCTTCAGGTGCCAACCGGATGGTTGGAGGAAGGGGTATGAACTATCTCTTAACTTGGGGAATAGTATAAGATCTTGATGACATGGTTCATATGGAATGGTGGTTATTGCATGAAGTGATACTCAATGGTAATATGAGGCGATTGCCTTGGAACGATGATGAAGGATGGGGAAGAGTGATTGTAGGAAGAAAACCTGGATTATCCCTGAGGTTCATTTATTCCCTACAACTACAAGAGAGAATGAGCAAGGATGCAAGTTATATGAACTCCTAGCATTGAACAACAAGGGTTTGGCAGAAGGATTAGAAAACCTTCCAGTAGTACGAAAGTTTGTGGATGTGTTCCTAGAAGAGTTACCGGGTTTTCCATTGAAGCCAAGATGGAATTTAGCATCGACCTAAAACCTGGAACTGAAGCAATGGCAGGAGAGACTTATCGGATGTCAACCCCTGAGTTGCAGGAGTTGAAAGTCCAATTTAGGGAGTTGTTGGACCTAGGACTTATACGTCCAAGTGTATCGCCTTGGGGTTCTCCGGTTAATTTCATATGAAAGAAGGATGGGTCATGGAAACTCTACTTGAATACCATAGAGTAATCCTTGACGACATTTTGATACCTTCTCGGATGATGGAATATCCGAATGAACATATATGCTTGGTACTATAGTGTTGTGAGAGAAAAAATTATGAGAAGCGGTCGCAATGCTATCAAGGATTCATTTCTTAGGGCATGTTATCTCCGAAGAAGGTGTCACTATGGATCCATTGAAGGTAGAGGCTATTATGGAGTGGCATGCACAAACGAATGTCCTAGAAGTGTGTAGATTCATGGGTTTAGCATGATATTATTGATGGTTCATGCAGGGTTCTTCGAAGATAGAAAATCCGATTACAGAATTACAGAAGAAGAACAAGAATTTGTGTTGACTGAGAAATGCATGGAAGCATTTCTAAGGCTCAAGAATTTGTTGACAAAAACTCCAATACTAAAATTCCCTGGCGTGGATGAGGACTTCTTGGTATGAATTGACGCATCCAAGGAAGGCTTAGGCAAAGTCTTGATGCAAGACAGTTGATTGATTTCTTTCATCTCGAGGAAGTTAAGAAAGCATGAGGAGAACTACGCGATGCACGATTTTTAGTTGTTAGCAATCGTGTATGCCCTGAGAGTGTGGAGACACTACCTAATTGGATGGGAATTCGAACTAAAAAAGGACCACTATGGTATACAACACATTTTTACACAAAATGACTTGAATGCACGGCAAGGGCATTGGTTGGAATTGCTTATCGAGTACGATTTTGAGATTTCCTACTTAAAAGGAACAATGAACAAAGTGGCAGATGCGTTGAGTCGGAGACCATGCATATTTTCAGTGATACATCTTCAAACAAATCTACGTGAAAGAATTCTAACTACAACGTGAAGTTGATTGGTATAAAGAGGCTAACAAATTTTTCGGGCAAGACACCGTGTTGGTATCAAAATTGAGGGATATTGTGGACAAAGACGAATCCTTGAGATATAATAACTTGATTTACTTACAGCCAAACGATGAATGAGAAGTTTTGATCTTATGCAAAGCTCATAGAGTAGTGTACATGGCTCATCCAGGAATCATGAATATGATAACAAACCTTAATCCCTTGTTCATCTGGAAGGGATAAAGGAGAACATCATCAACTTCATGGAAAGATGTCTACAAGGTCGGCAGGTGAAGGTTGAACATAGACATCCAGCAAGATTCCTACAGCCACACGGTTTTCTAGAATCGAAATGGGAGGTCATTTCGAGGGACTTTATTGTTGGGATTGTCGTTAACGACAAGGAGGAACGACTAGATTTTCATGATAGTTGACACTCTGAAGAAGATTGCACACCTTTGTCTCTGTGCATACGATGCATCAGGCAGTAGGTATAGCTAGAGTTCATATCAACAAGATATTGATACTACCACACGAACCAAAGGAATCATATCCGATAATGGAATCGATGTTTACAAGACATTTTGGACGAGTTTCCTAAGAGGCCTTGGGAACACCACTGAAATTTAGTATAGTATGTCCCAGAGATAGGTAGGCTGATCGAAGGAACGAGCCAAATTTGGAAGGTTTTGTTGTGTATGTGTGTGTTGGTCCAACATAAACGTAGGGAATAGTTCTTATCATTGGCCGAGTTTGTGTGCGATAAAATCCAACAAGGTATCGTTTCAATGGAACCATTGAGATTTTTTATGGGTGACCATGTCAGACACCTTTGAGATAGAATAGACACGAGGAAGGGGTCCTGGTGGGACTAGAAGCGATCCAAAAAATGGAAGAACAAGACCAAACAATAAGAAAAAGGGTTGGAATAAATGAAAGACCGACAAAAGGGATTTGTTGATGCACATCACGTGACCATTTGTGAAGGGCCTAATGGATGGTCATGACTCAGTATTTGAGGCATATTAATGATGTTTATCTTGTATCTGTGTGTGACTTTAGGTATGGACCCTATGCATATGATTGACTGGATTTCTTGGCAGATGTTGGGCGAGGGGACGCTCATGGCGGAGCCAATCCGCCTTATGGACCATCACATTCGACATCTACGGTGTCGAACTGTCAATCAGGTCAAGGTCCAGTGGGACAATTATAATCCACACTCAGCTACTTGGGAGGATGCATATGATATGCATCAACAGTTTCCATTTTTGTTGATAGCTAGACATTTAGATATTGTCAAATACTTTATTTCTGCACTTGTATACCGTGAAACTTCAGGATGAAGTTTAAAACAAGAGGGGGTGTATGTAACATCCCACTCTTGCACACACTTATGATGTGAATTATTCTTTGAGTACACTTGCATGCAAGTGAATCGGTTCATTATATGAGTGACTTCTTCGCTTATGGATTTTGATGATGGGATTGTGATTTATGATGTTATGTTATGTTATTATGTATAGACATGTGCTATTGACTGGTTTCTCCTGAGTTTGCAGGAATCTTGATGGATTAAGGATGTCGATGGCATCGATGGATCTTCTTGCAATCCAAATTGATTCAGGGAGTGGACTGTTTATGGTTTACGTATTTCTGTTATTACATATATGACATATGATTGATATATTATTATGTTGTTTATGGATCGCTGACATGTTTGTTTATGGATGTTGGTTGAGGATAGGTTGCTAATTAGACTCACATTTTGAGTCAAGGGGTCATGCATAACAGCTAGAGATATTCAGGGAGAGGTGTGGTAGCAACCCTGCCATAACCTACTAGCACTCTCGCCGTGGCTTGAATTGTAGGTTAACGATTACCTAGTTCGAGAGATCCACGGTGTCGTGAGGGCAAACTGTGACAGTCCCTCAAAAATATTGTAAGGGGTGCGCAATAAGGCAGGGTATTTATTCCTTAGAGTCCCTTATTCTCCCACAAGATCACTTGATGGAGTATTGACTCCAGAGGTAGACATCTACCAAAATGAGTCAAAAGATGAGTGGCACCCTTGGAGCACGTAGTGCATCTTGAAGGGCACATCGCGTAGATGAAATTGAATGAAGGCGATTGGCACCCTAGGAGAACATAGTGCGTCTTGAAGGGCATGTTGTGATTTTAACACTAGTGAGTCAATGAACCTAGGTACCTTGAAAACAACATCTCATTTTAACCTGGTGAACCTTAAGATAATTGATGCATGAGTAAAATTTAAAAATTATCGAATTTCCCTTAAAAACATTTTTGGTTGAGCCTATTTGAATTTAAAGCCTAGTTCTAAGTAAGTCATGAGAACTAAAATACAATTAAGAAAGTAATAAAGGGGGGAATGAAGAAAATGGGGGTGAAAATTATTTTATTTTTAATTTTTGTACAAAAATTGCTAATTAGCACTTAGACCAAAAAGAGGAAACTTAAATACAAAAGGAATGTGGAACATAGAAGGGAATCTAGTCTAGAGAACTTTCCAATTTCGAACTCAACTAAGATTTAAGAAATGCGTTAGTCATTAAGGGAATGTGAGGGAATAAAGGGACATCTAGGAGCACTTTTAAGAACTCTGGTGTAATTAAGGGATTGGTTGACAAGTGTACGGGGGAGAATTTTTTCTAATAAATTTTTAATAAAACTAATTTAATGTGAAAATGGAAAGGTCACTAAGAGGGAATCTATAAAAGAAATGAAAAATGAGGTAAATGGATCACTTTTGGTAGGTGTAAGTTTAAGTTGCTGATATTTTTCTTAGCTGATTTTTCTTGTGGGAGTTGGGATGCCCAACTCGATAGGGAGTGGTAGCTCGACCTTGAGAGGCAAGCTTGTAGCTAGATTTTTCTCTGGTTTTTGTGTGTGTGGCCCATTTGTCGCTCGGGGCCTCAGGGGGAATAAGAGTACCCCTAACATTGGATGGGAGGTATGGTGAGGTCTCAGCGATTAACAAGCGGGAGTGAGGAGGTTCGCCAGCAGACGAAGGACATCAGCAAGCCAACGTCGGTTACAGTACTCATGATTAAATTTGCATTGTATTTTTTGAATTTTGTTCATGGATTTAAGTATTGTAGTAATTGTAATGGTTTTCTTTTATCCTTTCTCAACGATTCATTTTTTCCTCTGCTAAGCTATTTAATTTAATATGCTCAGAAATTTGTTTTTGTCTCTAATTTTTCCCCCTCCTTGGCATTTTACCTTAGCACTGGATTGTAAGCTCTTCCTTCATCGAAATATTCCTGAGTGAAGAAAGTATTCGCGGTTTATGTGAGATCTATATCTCTGCCCCTTCTTATTTTCTCCTAGTGATTAGCCGACGACTTGAGGCTTTTTGCTCCACTACATTTTAGCTTATCTCTGCAATTTCTATCTCAACATTTGGATTTCATTGATCTGCAAAGAATTTACCTTGCTTGAAATATATCCCACGCATTACTGAGTTTTGAATTTGATTGCTCAATATCTGTATTATATTATACTAAATGGATGAGTTGACAGGAAAGTATCATGTGGCCATTTATTCTCTTATTGTTCAGAGATTGAAAACCTGCAATCAATATCAACCTCTGGATCTCCCAACTCTACTAAGATACCCGCTGAAAAATAAATAGAGCAATGTTGTAGATTCGTTAGAATTAAAAATTATCACCACAAATCCAACATCTGAAATCAAGTTCCATGATAAATTCCATTAACTTTGATGAAACCGTGATTTCGAATGAAGTCCCTAACGTTTTATAAAAAAAAAAACCCAACCCCAAACATGAGTGAGTTGTCCAATTACCAGTAAAATACAGCCTTGAATGCACTAAATATCTATGCACCACTAGAACATGATATGTGGCTCCATTGTGAACTATCATCTACCCATTGATTTCTGACGGCGAAGAGGGTGAAAAAGTTCAAGATCCCACCACCCATTTGTAGACTAAATCGAATCACGATGATTTGTAGACTAAATTGAATCACGATGATCTATATTAATGAATGATGAATTAATGACCTTTAATTGCGCCATTTTTATTTGTGTTAGGACAGATGGATTTATGAGGTCGATGATCGTAGACTCTGTGGTTAGTTGTTGTTAATTATTGTGTTAATACACCAACATGTGTGTTGTGGTACATGGTGATGTGGTGTTGGCATTGTGTCATATTCGATTATTAATGCCTTATTATTGATTCGTTGATTTATGTGATTGATGTGTCGATGGTGTCTCTCATATTATAATGTTTTTATTTCCTAACACAAAAATAAAAATTAAAAAAAAATGACTTGTTGTACGTCATTTGGTTGTCGTAACGGTGGGGGTCGTTACATTGATCCTGTAGCTCCAGTTTATTTTCCCAGAGATATTGCAGTAGTTCATAAGTGACCTACATGGGCTCGTCAGATTCTGCAATAGGCATAAGGACATGCAACTCCTCGTGGTACCTTCCGAGAGAGAAAAATACCTCATATAAATTCGTGTTATGCTGCAGCTATGAGCCACATCATTGATTTTGAGCCTTCCTATTATGATGAGGCATCTATTCAACCAGTATGGAGAGACACCATGATGGAGGAGTATCAGTTCATCATGAATAATGATGTGTGGGATATTGTTTCGAGACCTAAGGGGAAGTCTGTAATGACTTTCAAGTGGATCTATAAGATCAAACAAAAAGTTGATGGGGGCATCGAGAAGCACAAAGCGATATTTGTTTCTAGAGGATTCTCTCAGGTGGATGGAATAGATTTTGAAGAGACATTTTCTTCTGTTGCTCGATACACTTCTATCTAGACGATTATTTCCCTTACAGCATCCAATGGTTGGATACTACATCAGATGGATGTGAAGAAAGTCTTTCTCAATGGAGAGATTGAGGAAGAAATATACATCAAACAACCAAATGGTTTCGTGATATATGAGAAGGAGTATCATGTGTGCAGGTTGAAGAAGGCCCTATATGGACTCAAGAAGGCACCTCAAGTTTGGTATAAGAGGATTGATGGACACCTGATGAGTTTTGGCTTTAGAAAAAAAAAATTCAATCCCAACCTATACTACAAGACTATTAATGGCGAGTCCCTGATTTTGGCCCCTTACATTGATGATTTATTCCTAACCGGTACAGAGAGACTTATTGTTGAATGAAAGTATGTGTTGGCCTCTGAGTTTGAGATGAAGGGCCTTGGTATGATGCACTACTTCTTGGGACTAGAGGTGTGGTAGAAAAATGATGACATATTCCTGGGTCAGGGGAAGTAACTAGTTGATATATTAAAGAAGTTTGGGATTTTGAATTGTAAACCCATGCCTACACCAATAGTGGCGAATCTGAAGAAACTAAGTGCATAATCTTCTGATTCCTACGAGGTTTATCCGAACTTTTGTAGCAACTAATTGGATCATTGATATATCTGGTTAACACAGAACCAAATACTTGTTATGCAGTGAGTGCACTTAGCCAGTTTATTATTCATCTGAGAAAGGCACATTGGATTGTTGTGAAGCATGTGTTGAGATACCTATGAGGCACAATTGGACATGGTGTAGAGAAAGGCAGTACTAGTGTAGTACCTTCCTACAGATCAACAAGTTGCTAATTTTCATACCAAACCCCTTACAAGGATGAAGTTCGAGTACTTCCATGATAGACTTGGCATGACATAAAATGCCTGCCTCACTGAGAGGGAGTGTTGACGTTTGGAGCTTCCTGAGACATTCTCCATATCGTACTCCTTTGTGACTGAGTTGAGTTGATATGTGAGGAAATATATCTGAGAAGGGATAAGTCGGTTTGGGATTATAGCCCAATGTCCCTTATAGAGAGAACATGAGGACATGTCAAGGGAGTTTACCTTGATGTCACACACTATGGGGAGTTGACCCTAGTGTTTCTAGAGGGAGTAGCCTCTAGAATTCCACATGGGAGTGCCATGTGTGACAAACCTTTTGCTACTATGGTGTTTGTGTAACACTGGTGGAGACTGTGTCTCTTTGGACAATAGTTTTGTACTACTACAGTGTTTGTGTACCACTAGCAGTGGCTCTGTGTCAATGGAAAATAGTTGTGTGCTACTAGCAGTGGTTGTGTACCACTGGACAATAGTTGTGTACTACTATGGAAAGATACCTCCCTAGCTAAGAGGGAGTGTTGATGTTTCAACATCAGGAAAACCTTCTCCTAGATTGGGTTGCAGATTAAGGGAGATATGATACATTTATCACAAAGGTGTACTTGTCGTAAATGGGCCCAAGCATAGTCCTTCCTTGATCATGAAAATGAATAATATGGACTCGATGTGCTTGAGGTGCTTTCCACGTGTCAGTCATCATTGGAATGACATTCACTCACAAGGGTGTATCTGTGGTAAACAACCCTAGTGTGGTGTTTTTCCTAGTCATGGTGATTTGACAAGGAATGATAAAGACTCAAGATGCTAAGTGTTATCACATGCAGACCTAGAGTGAGACAGATATCAAAGAGATTCAGTTGGCTCAGAGGGATAGCTACAGGGGGAGTTTCCCCTTGACTCAGGTAGAAGAAAGACATCTCCCAAGACTAATAGACAAGTTTCATGAGTCTAGGGAAAAGTCTGTATATTTCAAAGACAAGCTTGGCATGATGCAAAATGTCTCCCTCATTGAGAGGGAGTGTTGATGTTTGGAAAACATTGAAAACACATTCTCTTAGATTAATAATCAATAATATAATTATTGATTATTAAATAATATATATAATACGTAAATGATAATAATAAATAGTTATTGATTATCTAAGGAATGCATCCTTTCATGGATGGTCACCATATGTTCTTTATATATGGGAATCTCATCATTATAATAATATATTGAATATACAATATCATCTCATATAGAAAAATCAATAATTGTGTTGTATGAAAAAAAGGGGAGCCACGAGTGTGAAATAATTTCTTTTAGTATGAGAATCTTAAAAAACACATGCAAAGACCCTAAAAAATATGTCCAAATTTCTTAATTAAAACAATGTCAGTAACAATATTATTTCTAAAATAGCCTCAAACAATAACTTAGATTAATTATGGAAATATAACTCCCTCGTTACTTGCTAGAAACACTTTCATAACATCTTCCAAGAAAACAATCACTTACATATTTGAGCCTATGTCTCTTCCAACAATTTGAAAGGTATTAATTATTATAACCATGCAAGAAAAAAGAAACCATCATGATCGTTTAATTTGAGACAACCATATATTTATGCATTTATGATTTCTATTAAACTTGTGCAAATTAATATTGAAATTTCCATTCAATTTTCTTTGATTTGATTTAGGCAAAAGTAACCTTAGGCCAATGTAATTTCATGATTGTGAGAAACACTCACTAACGTAAAAAACAACTTCTCATCCCATGGTTTGACAACGATAAAGGGAAGGTAGACATAGTATTCTTTTCCATGCCATGATAAGATATTAAAAACCTTTTGTGATGCCAACATTATTCATCATCATAACATACAAATAAATGAACAAGAGATGGAGATAGAGACGATGAACCGATTTGATGTGTTATCCTGAAAATATTGGGAAAATATATATAAATAAATAAAAATATGATGGCTTGATCAATTGGGTTGGCATGCCAATGGTAGATGTAAAAGGTGGTTATAAGAATTGTACTACATACAATAGATGAGTCATCGAAAAAATTCATATATTCCATTGTGTCTAACAATCCTCATGACTATGATTCAACATGGCATTCAAATTCATTGAATAAGTTCATTTCAAAAATGAGTCACATAACAATTTTTGATGGGACAAGTTATTTTCTTTATTTCAAGCCATACATAGATTATAAAAAAAAATAGCCAATGCTTAATGCGTTTTCAACCCATGAGAAACATCATGCATATGACCTAGGAAGAGGACCTAGCTGTGTAGTTATTCCTTCAATAACTAATATGGAAAATCACCTCGGATCCCAGAGGTACAAAAACCATAATCCAAGAAGTTGTGATGCAATAATTATTTTTTCCTCTGCCTCATAGTGGAATTTCCATACGGTAGCCATGAGACTGCTACTGCTACATTTCGACTGTCTGGACCTAACGATATTTTGTACCTCCAATAAATTGGATCTAACGATGTTTTTTCGTACCTGTAACGAATTGGACCGATGCATCAGAACGTGGCTTCTACATAAAAATAATAAAAATAAAATCGCTTCATTCCATAAAAATAAAATCGCTCCATTCCAGTCATTGAATATTGTAATAGTTTCACATTTATTTGTTCATTTACCATCATTTTCACTATGTAATTGTGTGACGTGTAAAGGTCAGTTTTTCCATGCTTTCGACCACTGAATATATTGTAACACTAATATTAAACATTAACAGTATCAATTGAATAAAACTGACTAGATTTTACATTAAATCACTCATCTCACATTATTATCTTCTTATAGAAAATCATTTCTTTTTTCTGTTAGAAAAATGATATCAACTTAGATTTAATCCTATAAATTCATTAAGATGCAAACTTTACTTCAAATGTTTACATTATCAAAAAAAATTAAAAATATATATGTTTTTTAAAAATTTGATCCAAATCAACTATTTTAAATGGGATATACAATTATTAATTTCTTTCTAAAAAAATCCATGAACGTTGGTGGAATGTTGAATATTTTATGAATGAAACTGGATGATGAATACTTATTTCATTCTTGGTGTCTTTTCTTGAGAAATATGATGAATACCTGTTTCATTCTTGGTGTATTTTCTTGGGAATTCTAGGAGGGTTGATGAATTTGACCACATTTTTTAAGTTCAACATCATCCATGCACTCAAAAGAATTGGCCTAAAATAGATCAAACAAATATATAATGAAATTATATTTTCAATCAACCATTATAACATATGAAAATTAATCAATAATAATAATTTGTTAGTGTTGCATGTAGACAAACTGCAGAAATTAATGAAATAAGCAGCTATAGGATTTGCATATGTATGTTGATGGATGGTACCCATTAATAAGAGTTCATCTACTTCTCATTGCAGTAGAGACTCTTCTCTTTTGATAAATTTCTTCTTATTGTTTTGGCCAACAACCCTTATGTGTATGCAGCGACATAAGGGTTGTTGATGCTCTACAGAAGGGTGAGATAGAGAAAAACAAGCCCATATGATGTTGTGTTTGATAAGTTACAAATATCCTACTACCTTATTATCAAAGACATGATGGGGGAATTTGCATAACTTTTAATAACAAAACACTTGGATGGATATTATCATATATTTTTTATTCTACGTTTCACTGTTTGTTACTTTTATTGTTTGTTTGGGTATTTTTGACATTTCATTCTAAAGTAAATGTAAGTACAAGAATAAACAATGATGGAAAAGTTATGCTAATCAATGAATATAGCATGGTCTTAATCTCTAGATCCATACATTACCTACTAAGCATGTCGAAGGTTTGTAATGTATTGGGTTTTCTTTTAGTCATCATATCTTTGTTATTGTTAATTGTACACTTAAATTTGATTGTAAACAGTTAAATAGATGTAGCTAGATCTTATTTCCAAATCTAAGGATGGGGAATAGATTTTATTGAAAAGTATGTGTTTTGAAATGGGCACCAAGTGAACTTGAGAAATGCCATGTAAAAAACAATTTCATACTTCAAATATCTTATAATGTTTGTATATATTTTGAAACTAAATTCCAAATTGTTGATGAATGATTGTAAGCTTATAATTTAATTAGAATATAATATTGAGGGAAGATTTGACTTGGTAAGGTTTTTTTAAGATAGTACAATAAGCCAACCTATATGCTCAGCTTTGAATAGGACCTTATGCATGTGCAAAGTGGAATTATGAATATATATATATTTTGAATAAAAAATCAATCACCATATAGTATTGTATTTTTTTATAGGTAGATATATCCTTTTTTATATAATATATAATGTGTTGAAAGAAAGGAATATATAACAATCATGATACCATCTCATATTGTAAGGGAATTGCATGCAGATTTCCACGGGATGGCATCGACTGCAGCGACAACAATACATAGACTGCAACAACAACAACTATCAGCAGAAGCTTAGAAACTCAGAACAAATCAATTTTATTTATTTTTTAAATCAATTTTATATTATAAATTTTCCCTCCACCAGAGATATTTAGTCTCCATCAATAATTTGAGGGTCAATAAAAAAAGATATTTAGTTACTGTCAATAACTTGAGGGCCAATAAAACAAAAAAATATTTAGTCACCATCAATAGCTTGAGGCCAATAAAAAAAAGAGAATATAAATTTTAAAAATTATATAAAAAAAATATTTAAAAACAGAAAAAACAAAATAAAAAATAATTCACAACATACAGAAAACTCTTTAAAAAAATGCAAAATCCACCAAATAATGTCACAAAACCACTCTTTAATACCTATTCAATGACAGTTGACCATGAGGGTGGAAGCTATAGTGCAGGGACTAATAAGGCGAGAGAGACACCGACATTGAGGAGGCTTCAGTGTTGGAGTTAATCCAACTTGGAAGGAGGAACATCAAGGGGGCTATAACTTCTTCAACCCCACAGATTTATGGAACGTCTCGGACATTTGAATGAGATACTACATAGAGAATGTGCGCACACAATTTATTATATAGTTCTTATTAGTCCCTACCGTAGGCATATAGGGACTATAGCGATTGATAATTAGTTGACTACATATTAGTTTGTCCTTTGACCATAAATATTTGCATATTACCTATTGTTGGAGCTAGGGAATTAAAAGCATATATTTTTATATAATAAAAACTACCATATATGTACTAATCTGATTGGATAAGAGATTGGGGGTCTCATTGTCGTCTTCACTATTCCCAATGTTTTATATGGCAACATATCCAAACTTTTTCTCATATACAGTCTTTTTGAATCAGATATTTTTCCTGTAGATTGCTTGAATGTGGATTAATGCTAGCATTAATTCGAATGTTTGTATTAGCATTTTCTGGTAGCTGAATATATGCCTAAGTTTTGATATGTACTAAGCATATTGAAATGTTTTGATATCGAAGCATTATAGTGATTGAGAATTCCAAAGTTTATAGCGTCCTTGCCGGATGTATTTTTGTTGAAATGTATTGACACATTTTTCGAGATGCCTCAATAGGCTTGGCAGCTTAAATGTTTACATGATGCAACGTCCTCAAATAGGCCTGACAACTTAAATGTTTGCATACCGTGAGGTCCTTAGACATCCTGATAGCCTTAAATGTTTATGTAAATATGCTTCTCGGAGTACATTTTTCCTCTAAATTTTCCATATAGTTACAGTGAATTTGCACAGTGTTGTTGTCCATTACCAGTTCAATAGCCATTGTATGTTTCATCCTTCTTCTACCTTTGCAATGCAATTTCATCATCGTTGAAGCTACATACTTTGTTTACTTGTTCGGTGACTGCTTCTTCTTTGATGGTTTGTCAGTTGCTACTTGTTGTTGGTTAGTTCATGATTAGACCTGTGATTCTTCATTTCATCGTTTCAGAGTAAGTTTCGATGCGATAGTTTCATTTTCTATTCCTTGTTTGTTGTTCAGTGTTTGCAGTTTGCAAGTAAGAATGTTTGCTTATTTGTCTTGGCATGGTCCTCGTATGTTTCTGGTTCCTTCTGTGCTTGGGCTGCAGTTTCGTAATCGTTGAAGATACATATGTTGTTTACTAGCTTGGTGGTTCTTGATGGTTCATTGGTTCGTGGGTTGTTGGTTCTATTTGTTTGGCTCGGGTTTACGCTTTGCGGCCTTAGGGGTGTAGTTGATCCTGTTCATGCTTTCTCGCTGGTTTGGTTCTTGCTGTTTTCTTTTGGTTGATTTGGCCTTGTAGGGTTGGGGTCCAATGGGGTTGGTTCGAGATTTTTTTTTTATTTTTTTTTTTGGATTATTACTATTTTTGGGGGCACTTTACGATGTTCAGCCCCTGCACCCACGAGTTGAAATGCAATTGTGTTATTTTCCCTTTTTGTCAAGGTTAATATCTGTTCTTCTGTGAGATTTTTCTGGTGCTTCAGTGTTGGCATGAAATAAAATAGTTGCATGCAAAATTGTTCAAGGATTACATGTGAAATTTCAATATCCATTGTTTTTTTGTTAGAATAAAGCATATGCAAGCTACATTTATAAACCATGTATAGTGAGATGTACCGATATGAAATTACATGTTCTTTCTCCTCTACACAGACTGGGATATGAAATTACATGTTCTTTGTGTTGTGCTTGAGATATGATATGTAAAACAAAGATTCTGCAACATTATATTTGGATGTTTGGAAGCATGTCTGGGTAGTTTGCCACGGAAAACCAAAAACTTGTATCGTGGGTACAATAGTCTGTGTAGAGGAGAAAGAACATGTATTTCCATCGGTGGAAGCATATCTGGATAATTTTCCATGAAAAACCAGAAATCGTTTAGCTACGACCATGCAATTGCGTGATATTTTGTGTCTTGTAATATATTTTGGGTAGGGAAAAAAAAATTACATGTTTACACCCATGGATGGAGAAGTGCAAAGGTTCATGCTTCTGCCTATCTTATAGACTGTTCGTTGAGTCTGTTTTACTATATGTATGTATTGCTTGTTCTCCAGTGGATACAGATTTCATTCATTTTCATTGTATTTTGTGTATTCCCACATTCAAAGAAACATAATAGTTGGAGAAAATGAGGCAATCTTCACTGCATTGGTTGAAGAGGATATAGAAAGGTGCATGGTTGTACTGTTATTTCATATTGCGTTGTTTTTTATTTCATTTATGGTCTGTATATGTGTTCACCTAGTTTATTATATGTATATGTTGTGTGCCTTCCTACATGGTAACTTATCTTCATTACATGCCTTCCTGCATACTAACCTGCTTCATGTCCATTGTGTTTTCACTACATTGCAACATTTAAACAAACATAACAGTTGCAGATGACGATGGCCTCTTTCACGGGTAAATAACCATGTTTCTATTTCTTTTACATGTCTATATTCATTATAGGTTATCTTTGATACATGTCTTCCTGCATACTAAGCTACTTCATGTCCGTTGTGTTTTTGCTGCATTGTTGCATTTAAACAAATAGAATCGCTGGAGAGAATGATGGACTCTTTGGCGGGTAAGTAGACATGGTTCTCTTTCTTTTAGATGTCTGGAATCATACTAACTTTCCTTCATGTCCATTTCATATTCGGTGTTTCTACCTTGGAAAAAAAAGGTTTCTTGGATAGGGAGATGAATTGTTCTCTGCAACAAGAGAGAGTTTTGTGGTACAATCTTCTAAAAGGTATACAAAGTGTGCTTCTAAATGAAATATGAAAACTGGGTGGGAGCATATAATATTATACTTGAAAACGATGTCTTGGCAGCAATGGGCCTCTCTACCCTCCCTATTTCTACTTTTTACATTTTCTATTATCCCTTTTTTTCCTAATCCATCTGCTTAGTATGATTTCCAAAAATGTCTTGGCGCATCGGTCGACGGACTAATGGTTTCACATTTGTGGTCGCGGTTCTAACTTATTCCATAGTTACCCACTTTCTCAATTGCAGGTGTCGGGATGGCAGGTTGAAGATTGCTCCCCTGGCTTCCAGGGGTCCGCTATATGTAGATTGGCCATGGTGCCCCACCTTCGTGCCCTGTTTACTATTAAACATTTCTCTAATTAAAAAAACTAGATGCATACAATTTTACAGTTATTTAGTCCTTCTGATGGATAGTATACAATGCATATGCTTGTTTAGTCCTGAAGTTCATCTGCACATGCTTGCATTAGAAAAAGTTGGACTAGTGACATGGGCATGAGAATTCAGTCATCCCAGACATCAGCAGAATGACAAGGACAAAGGTAAAGATGCATATGCTCTGCTCTTACTATGTTTACTAAATAAATATCCTTGGCCATATATTCATCTATGGAATGGTGGATATGCTGATGTCATCTACAATACATGGTTTGCAACTCACAAGAAGTATGAACAAGTACAACTGAGACACCGAACGTGTTGCATGTTCCGCAGACTAAGAGGTTTGGTTTCAAAACTCTGGCTCCATAGTTTACAAATCTATGCGTATACTTGTACATTTATGCTAGTGAAAGAAGAATACAATAATAAAAAATGCGCACTACTCTTCACTTTAGTTTTACTCTTCAAAAATTTTCAGCAGGTCTAGAGTTGTAACATCCAAAGTACTATCAATAGAGGGTTTGAATAGCCGCCAAATTGGACAAGTGTTCGTCAGGGACATAGTGGTCGTCTATAGCACCTACTTGGACAAGGAAAACAAAAGTATATCCATCATGCATGCTAACATGACAGACAAGCAGGCCATGATGATAGTGACACTAATTGTTCCTCCACAACTTTTCTAGAAACATGCAGAAAAGATATTGCTGGGTAATGGGTTATCCATTACAAATTTTAATATATTGACCAAAACAATATATGACCATGGTGATTGCAATCGAATTATCTCACTCAATGAAACAAGCATTGTGGAAAAAATTTCCGTTGTTTGTTCAGAATATCATTTCTTCCCGGACTCGACTATCAGCCAGCTTGCATAGAGCATGGATATTTACCCAATCAGAATGATTGGTGCAGCTGTCACACTAGCTAGAAAACTTGGCTCGCAACACATTCTCCATATAAATGATGGAGAGTTGGACAACAACAATGCAATGGTACCGCTTTTCATATTTAGTTTTGTCCTTTACTTTCGCATGTGCATGTATGTCGGGTAAGTCACATAAATATTGCACTGTTCCATGTTTCAGCTACAATTGTTCGATACATATTCAATTTTTTTTTCATCAATGGAACAACAATTGCATAAAGGGAAGATTCCACTTATGTTGTTCAAAAATATAACAAAGAAAAGGGATGTTAGAGAAATAATCTTTTGGACAACCCAGATAATGTTTGTAACAGAGTTGCAAGCATATATAGTAGAGAATCTGAAGAAACTAGCTAGCTCTACAACTATTGTGCTATACATCCACAAAATCATTCTTTCTTTGCTTATAGAAATAGCGTTCAACATATTTCTGCACCCTGTTTGATTTTTTATTTTATTTTTTTAAGGGTGGGGGGGGGGTGCAGTTGTGTATTATATTGTTCAATGTATTAATTCCTATGCTCACCTCCACTTTGATAAGTGATGATACGATTGATTGTCTGCGATGTGGTGAAAAATGTCCATATATATATGGAAATTGCGTCAATGTTGTCATCCAAACCGTGGGAAACACAACCATGCATTCTATGGTTAGGCAACCTCTGTTACAAAATGTGCTTCCTAAGTTGGCAAAGTTGTCGTATGAAACGTATCTACAGAAAAAGACAAGTAGTGTCTACATGCTGTGGGAGCTTTGGATACACAACAAATTCACCTTAAATGAGGACAATGCAATTTTGCATATTGACTGAAGAAGGGAAATATATATATATATAGATAGATAGATAGATAGATAGATAGATAGATAGATCAAACTTTGGCAGGAAATGAAAATACCTCATGTGTCTCTGTAATATTTCTTCAACATCCAGATGAATGTTAGTCAGACTTGGCTTGTTGGGATTGCACGCGCATAAGATTGTTCGGTCCAAAAAATGGGAAGCATGGCAGCAAACCACATATATCCCATGGCCCCAGTTATTTTCCACTGGGAACATATACCAGATGCAAGAGAAAACAGATGGGGTGACATCTTTTCTTTGTATATCAAATTGTTTGGTGAAAAGGTCGATCGGTTCTGCTCTATGGAACCTTTTAAGAACTTGCTTGCAGCTTGTTTGAAGTTTGTTTGGTTCTTGGTTGTGTTCTTCATCTATCAATTTGTATACCACATAACTCCAACTATTTTTAGGAGGACACGAAACAATATAATTATTTTTTTTATCCAGCTGGCCCGCAAATCCGCCTGATAATTTTTATGGCGTTGTAACGCAAATGTAGTATATGCCTTGTTTTAGCATATCTCCTTGATCGATGAACTTGGTAAAATTATTGTCCTAAAATAATTTGAAATCAACGAATATATACTATCCGAAGTGCAATTGTGCTATCCTATGAACAAGAGGCCCTTAAAATTCAAATTGGTGGTTGTTTTGTCATTTTTTCTTACTCGATGAACTCGGTAAAATTAATGTGCAAGAATAATTTGAAATCAATGAATATATACTGTGCGGAGTGAAAATGTGCTATCATATGAACAAGAGGCCCTTAAAATTCAAATTGGTCCTTGTAATGATAGAATTTTAAAAATACTTTCTTTTGTTTCCTTCATTTTTTAAAAAATAAGCAATTTAAAATCCTTTAATAATTTATTGTAATTCAATTAAACAATATCAATATTTAATATTAATAATTTACTATTTAAAAACATTATTTTTAGATAAAGTTAGATAGGATTCCCATGCGTAAACAATTGCAATCTTGAACCCTCCAGACTTGGAGTCCTATCGATTTGTATGTCACAAAACTCTGAGTGTTGTTTGGAGGACACAAGACAATAGAAGTGCAATGTTGAGCCAACCAGCCCGCAATTCTGCCTGTCAATTTGTATATCGTGGAATTTTGGCTGCTATTTGTAGGACACGAAACAATAAAGGCTCAATTTTGAGCCCAACAGGCCGATAACACGCAATCCAAAAAGTGCCTAAGTATGGAATGAGGGATCCGCATATGATCTATAAAATATCATGTCCATACTTTATAAAAGTACATGTTTACTATGTATTCCTCGTTTGTCGGAAAAATTTTACATCACTCGCCTGACCAAATTGTACAAACTTTCTTTTCTAATTAAATTTTGCGTTAACAATATTTAATATTAATAATTTAGTATTGAAAATAATGTTTTTTAGATCATGTTAGATAGTTGATAGGTATTACCATCCGAAAACAATGACAAACTTGAACCCCCCAGCCCTTGAGTCCTTCTGTCAATTTGTATAACGCGGAACTCTGAGTGCTATTTGGAGGACATAGAACATTGGAAGCGCAATGTTGAGCCAACCAACCCATAGGTCCACTTGTCAATTTTTATATCGTGGAATTGTGGGTGTTATTTGTAGAGAACAGAACAATAGAGGTCCAATTTTCAGCCAACCAACCCAAGAACCCGCGATCCAAAAAGTGGCTAAGTATGGAATGGAGGATCCATACATGCTCTAGAAAAATTTCATGTCCATACTTTATAAGAGTACATACTTGGTATGTATTACTCATTTTTTGGAAAACTTGTAAGTGCAGAAGTTGGCGGATTTACGACTTCAGATTTCACTTACTTTTATATCACTAGCCCGACTGACCACTTCCCCGTTTGATATTGTAATAAATGAATATAAACTGGTCCAATTCCAATTGTGTTATGACATCAACACAAGGACCTTAAAATTCAAATAGCTAGCAAGTCTAGCTAGCAAGTCCACTTGTCAACTTGTATATCACGGAAAAGTGGGTGCTATTTGTAGGGCAGGGAACAACATAGGCCCAATTTTGAACCCACCATCCAAATAGTGGCTTAAGTATGGAATGAGGGATCCTTACATGCTCTCTAAAATCTCATGTCCATAGTTTTTAGAAGAACATCTTTAGTATGTATTACTCGTTTCCTCCGAATGGTGTTAATAAGACAAAAAGTAATAGAACTCAATTTGTATATCGCAGGACTCTGGGTGTTATTTATAGGATACAAAGTAATATACGCCCAGCTTTGAGCCCGCCAGACTGAGAACCCGCAATTGAAAAAGTGGCCAAGTATGAAATGTGGGATCCATATAAGCTTTATAAAAACCTCATGTCCATACCTTGTAAGAGTTCATACTTAGTATGTATTACTCACTTTTTGGAAAACT
The DNA here is from genome assembly GCA_000966675.3 of Picea glauca. Taxonomy (NCBI): domain Eukaryota; kingdom Viridiplantae; phylum Streptophyta; class Pinopsida; order Pinales; family Pinaceae; genus Picea; species Picea glauca. The sequence goes on from JZKD02S0005460.1 coordinate 84,132, forward strand.
TCTACCTGCGTAAGTTGGCGGATTCACGAATTCAGGTTTCAATTACTTTCAGATCACTAGCCCGACCGACCGCTTGTTTGTTTGATATTGTAAGAAACAAGTATAAACTAGCCCAAGTCCAATTGTGCTATTACATCAATAGGAGGCCCTTAAAATTGAAATAGTCCACAAATCCGCTTGTTAATTTGTATATCATGGAACCGTGGGTGTTATTTGTAGGGCACGGAACAACAAAGGCCCAATTTTGAGCTCACCAGCCCAAGAACCTGCAATCCAAAAAGTGACCAATTATGGAATGAGTGTTGCATGCATGCTCTATAAAATCCCATTCCCATACTTTATAAAAGTATATATTTGGTATGTATAACTCATATCTTGCGAAATTTTGTAAGTGCGGAACCTGATGGATACACGTGTTCAAATTTCTACCCATTTTTATATCAGCAACCCAACTGACCTCTTGCCCATTTCATATTATACAAAATTTTTGGAACGCAAGTTTTTGAATATGGATGTTTTTCTTTCAATAAGATATTTCACATCCCTTTATAATTTTATGTAATTAAATTGTATAATATCAATATTTAATATTAATACTTTAGTTTTGAAAATAATGTTTTTTTGGTAGTGTTACATAGTTCATAGGGATCATCATCTGTAAACAATCACAAGGTTGGGCTCGCCAGCCCTGGAGTCCATATGTAAATTTGTATATAGTAGAACTCCGAGTGTTGTTTGAAGGACACAGAACAATAGAAATGTAATGTTGACCAAGCCAGCCTGCAAGTCCGCCTGTCAAATTGTATATCGTGGAACTCTTGGGTGCTATTTGTAGCTAACGGAACAATAGAGGCCCAGTTTTGAGCCCGCCAACCCGAGTACCTGTGATCTAAAGATTGGATTAAGTATGGAATGTGGGAACAATAAATGCTCTATAGAATCTCTTGTCCATACCACTTCCCCGTTTCATATTGTACAAACGTCCTTGTATAATTAAATTGTACAATATCAATATTTAATACTAATAATTTAGTATTCAAAGTAATATCTTTAGATAATGTCCAATAGTTAATAGGCATTAGCATCTGTAAACAATCGTAGTCTCGAGGTCGCCACTCCTGGAGTTCGTTTGTCAATTTGTATATCGCGGAAATCCGAGTACTATTTATATGAAATGAAACAAAATGAGTGCAATTTTGAGTGAGCCACCCCGCAGGTCCACTGGCCAATTTGTATATCGCAGAATTCTGAATGCTATTTGTAGGCCACTGAACAATGTATACCCAATTTAGATCTCATCATCTGAGAACCTGCGATCCAAAATGTGGATATGTATGGAATGCGGGTTTTGTACATGCTCTATAAAATCTCATGTTCATACTTTATAGTACATATTTAATGTGTATTACTCATTTTTCCAAAAATTTCTAGTTTCTCTTTCCTCTCTGTTTTTCATTTTTGAAATGTGGGTTCCTGCATAGGCGGGTTTAACATTGCATTTCCATTGTTCTGTCACCTACAACTAGCACCCAAACTTCCGCGATTTGTAAATTTCCAAACAAACCCCCCCTTCATTTCGTATGCTTTCTATTTTTTTTTACTTGGTCCTTTTTCCGAATGTCTCATCCTTTTATATACAGAACCCAAGGTTCAACAATATACAAATTTCCCTGTCGCCATTGTGCTTCCGTTGTCCCCCTCCACAGAAACAATAGCCGAAATTCTGCAACATACAAATCGACGACTGATATCTGTTACTCAGATGAAATACGACCATCGGCCCTTCACGTCTCATGGGTATATCTTCTGCCTTTTTTCTTTTGTAACCCGCCCGACCACTTTCCATACTTAGGTATTTCTTGGAATCAGTTTCGCGGGTTGGTCGGTGCACGAAATGTACAATGCTTCGTTGGAATTTGCTATCACTGCTACCTTCCTACTTGTTTCCAGATATGCAATAAATAATCTTTAATGCTAGTAATTCATCCTGTAGGAACCGTTAAGATTGTCATTAATGTTTGAAAGTCTAAAGAAGATTTTTCATTACTACGAATTAAACTAAGATTTTCACACAAGTATGTTATCCTTTCCAAGTATTCATTTCCAACATGATGCAATTTTTTTTGTGTGTGTCGGAGGGTTGGCGCTATTAAGAAATTTATAATTCTTAATCTCTCTTTGCAGTCACCGCGACCTTCACACTTTTTTATAATTATGCAATTAGTGAGCTGTGACAATATCTGCACACTAACCCTGGAGATTGTCATTGATCAGCGAAAGGCTCGAGGAGATATTCCATTGATACACATTAAGCCTTAATTTGCAGAGGCTTATATTATCCCTCCTTGATTTTCATTTCAAACATCCTCTTGAGCAAACGGAAATTCTTGTTAACTTGTGGCAGCAGTTATGTCCAGACACAGTAAACACATTGGGGCATAATGGCCAGAGGTTCTACTATTCCAGGGCATATTCTTACTACTCATCTCCCTCCACCCAGGATAAAAAAAAAGATGGTCCCTTGGTACGCTAAGGGATATATTTCAAGCCAAATAATTCCAAGGAAACCCTTCTTGCTCAGAGAACCAGCCCAATTGCATTCATAGCTGGCACATAGGTTGATGTCATGAATTTTGAGCTAGAAGAAGATGATGTGATGGGCGATGATACAACAATGGATGATTGCAATGCAAAGACTCTTCCCACTCCTGCACCCAAATTGAAATCAACCATAATGGACGTAACTTCCCATCTCGGTGATGGCGTTCTTGACAACACCAATAGGAGTTTCAAAAAATAAACTGACACTGAACGCAATCACCGCTTTACATCACGAAAATAGGAATTCCAGAGTTACAAATTAGTTTGTTTTGGGCGGAAGAGTTTCACTATAAAGTCATGATATGTTGATGATCCCAAAGATATATTTCAAGCCAAAAAATTATTCGCTTGCAAACCTACTTTCCTCTTGTGTGGATATACAAATAACATCTTTGGGAATCAGGTCCAAAACTCTCACTGCTGCAAGGAATTTTTCTACTATTCATCTCCTTCCACCTAGAATGCAGAGTCGGTTTCAGTTAAGGGATATTCCATTTGCCTTGTAATGTTTTTCATCTTATTCCTCACGGGAAGCTTTTGAAAACTATCAATTTCAGCACAGGATGATTCATCGAGGAGAAAACTATGAGGATCTTTCATACTGCAGATCCACTGCCTGTGTTTTTGGCAGATACGTTCAATGTGTTGTCCCAAAGAAATGGGTCCAATTTCTAAGGATAGATGTACAATACTCGGTGTTTTTTTTTTTTTTTTTTAAATGGATTTGCTATTAAAAAATTTCCTTGGACTCTTCGTTGCTGCTTCTTTTATGGATTTAATGCGTGTTCTCATTGGCATGGTTCGGTGGTCCCGTAGTTCTTCGATATTGTGTTTACTTCGGATATTTTTTCTAAGATGGAACATCTAACAATTATATGACAATGTACTGTGTCAATTCACCAGTCTTTTATGCAAACAAAAATGGATTACACAGTTTCAAACCAACGTTCAATTCTATTCGTAATGCAGATAGAACATAGAAATACCAATGTACAATCCTGCAACAAAATCGTTATTCTTGTTTCTAGACATGCAATTATTAAGTTTTAATGCTAACAACCCATAATGCAAGAAGTTTAATACTTAAGTTAATATGTTGTAGTCATGGAAGAATATATGAAGAACACAGTTACACCCACATGTTCCAATAAAATCTAATCTTGAACAAAGCATTTGCTAGCAATTAGTAGAAAATGAAGTTTAATAGTTAAGTTTATATGTTACAATCATGGAAGAATGTATCAAGAACATACTCACACACACAGGTTGCAAGAAAATGATGGTTTTGCACCAATTGGTAGGAAGTTGAAGTACATGTGTTTTTCATGCAGAATATAGCATTCCCAAATTAGTTTTTCCTGAAATTTATCAAAAATTATTAACATTTAAAAGGTTCTTGGACACAAAAAATGTATCATTCCCAAAGTAGTTTTCTTTACATGCGTTTTACATACGTTCATGGCCAAAAACACAAAAAAATAGTAGTAGCTTCTGTTACATAGTTTCGTGGGCAAAAACACAAAAAAATTAGCATTCCCGAATTAGTTTTTTTTAAAACAAGGGCTCCTGGACACAATAGAAATTGAAATTTATCAAATTATAGGTTCTTGGATAGCATAAATTATACATACCAAATATGTAATTTTATAAAGTAGATATTTACTTTTATACATACGAAATATATACTTTTATAAAGTATGGGGATGAGATTTTATAGAGCATGCATGGAGTCCTCATTCCATACTTAGAAAGTTTTTCAATCACGGGTTCTTGGGCTGGCGGGCTGAAAATTGGGCTTTTGTTGTTCTGTACCCTACAAATAGCACCCAGAGTTCTGGCATATACAAATTGGCAATCAGAGTTTCAGACTATTTGAATTTTAAGGGCATCGTGTCCAAAAAATTTAGCATTCTCGAATTATTTTTCTTTACATACATTTTACATACACTCATGGACAAAAACACAAAAAATAGTAGTACCTTCTGTTACATAGGTTGGTGGACAAAAGAGAAAAAAAATCACCATTGCGCGGCTTGACGGATCCACATGTTTCTAACGAGCACTTCCCCTTTCTTTAAATTGATCCTCTATTGTTCCCTGTCCTACAGCTAGCACCCATAGTTCTGCCATATACAAATTGACAAGTGGACTTTCCAGTTGGCTAGGTTAGCATTGCACTTCTACTTTTCCATGACCTCCAAACAACATTCGGAGCTCCACGATATACAAATTCACAGACGAGCTCCAGGGATGGTGGGCTCAAGATTGCCTTTGTTTACGGATGGAAAAGTGCTAAAACGAGACATACCAAATTTTCCCCATAGAAGCTATATTAAAGGGAAATGCATTTCCCCTATAGTTATGTGTCCTACAAACAACACTCATAGTTCTGCACTATACAAATTGACAGCCGTACTTGTGGGCTAGATGGCTAATAAAATGCCTCAGAGTTGCGCAATATACAAATTGACAAACGAAGCATACAAGCAAGAACCAAGTAAACTTGCCGATCATATTCTTGGTCATTGTTTTTTGTTCCCGCCAACTTCGCAATTCTTTCCAAGTATATATCTAGCCATGAAAATGGGATATATATTACATATGTGAATATATTGTTCCATGTTTTCCGTCTTCTATACTTGGCCAAATATTGGTTTCTCTTTTCGTCACTTATTCATTTTTTCAAAAATGTATGGCTACACACGTGGGCAGTCTTGCGGGTTCCCCATTCCATACCTAGACACTTCTCCGACTGTGAATTCCCAGTAGAAAGGATCTAGATTGGACTTATGTTGTTCCATGGCCTGAGAATAGTACCGTCACTTCCGCGATATACAAATTTACAACCGGACTCATATCATACCCTCTTCCATATTATGGTCCACCTATCATGCCCTCTTCCATGGTATACATTTTGCACTGAAAACTTTCAAGAAATACAATTTAATCATCGGGTCCTCATGTCTTTTGTGGAACTATTGTCACCCCATTTTGAAGCCTGTCTATCCACTTTCCATACTTCGTCATTTCTTTGAATTTATTTGGCGGATCGTCGGTTTGATGGGTTGAAGAAATATTCAGTTCCTAATCGTTGTTTCATGTGTTCGTGCCCCTTTGCAATTATCAATTGCGAAATATATATAAGAAATTATTTATATCCATGCAATTAGCAATTTCCCTATTCCATATTTAGCCACTTTGCCGGAATTCCACAAATATACAAACTAGCTGCTGAACTGCCCGATCATGATCTCTTCCCTTTTAAACATTTTGCAGTAAAAAAATTTGATACCTAAAATTTTACCGTGGAACACTCACCTGTCCCAAGTATCCACGTAACCCTTTTTTGAATCTCGTCCAACCACTTTTCAGAGATTTCCATTCTTTCTTCCCCTCTATCGTCTCCGTCACCTTCGCACTTGTCTATAATAAAAGAAAAAAAATAGTTATATATATATATATATATATATATCTTGTTTCTAAATATGCAATTGCTGACATTTAATTCTAACAGGTCATCATGCAGGAACCGTATACATTGTCATTGATGGCGGAAAAGATCGAGGAGATCTCCTATTGATGCTCATTAAACCAAGATTTGTGGGGGGGTGTATTATTCCTTCCAAGTGTTTATTTCAAAATCATGAAATTTTGTTTGCACGTCATGGCCTTCGCACGTTCACGAAACCTCCAATCCTTAATTTCTCTTCACCGTACCCGCCACCTTTTGCATTTCTAAATATGCAATAAATAATCTTTACTGCTAAGAGTTCATCATGCACCACCCATACAGATTGTCATTAATCAACGAAAGGCTCAATGATCTTTCCCATTCATAAGCATTTAACCAAGATTTAGCGGAGAGTTACATTATCAGCTCTAACTGTTCATTTAAACCATCATATGGAGAAAACCAACGTTCTCATAAACATATGGCATCATCTCGACGACAGTTCTATGGAGATACAATGAACATCTTCGGGTGCGAGGACCAGAACTTCCAGTGGTCCAGGGCATATTTTTATTGCTCAACCTCTACCGCAGAGAACCAAGTAATTTGGACCTGTGAGATTGCTCATGCAGGCTGTGTCCCTGAGGTTTTTGACTGTAAGGACCTGGTCTCTTGGTGCATCGATAAATTTATTTCAAACAAAAGAATTATTCCATTGTGGGACTGCTCTTATGTTTCTTTGTCACCTCAGGTCTTCCGCCAGATATTAAAATTGTCGGAGCCAACTTTGACGTTCAAAGGAGAAGATTGCAAATAGTTCCTAGCAAAGCATAATAACGGGTTGGACCTCTTGCCCCATTTTTTGGAAAACCCACTTCTAGTTCCTGAAGATATTACAAGCTTCCAGGTTAGTTCATTTAGAAATCCTTTTGCAAAATTTCCTGGTTGTTTACAAGAATAACGGGACAGGAGTCCACAACAACTGTTTCCCGGATGACTCTTTATATTTTGTATTTCACATTCAACGAACAAACCATTTTTTATTGGGGCAGGTTAATTTCCCATGAAATCTGTTCCCAATTGTCAAGCTTCAAAAGAGAAAAACAATTTATATGTTGTCCTATTTAGTTTTTGCAATAGCGCATTCCTATTGGTTTCCACAACTGTCTCTGTCCAAGAATGTCAACTGTGAATTCCACCCAATAACATTCCGGTACCAGGCCTTGTGGAAGCACAAGGCTTCCCACTATTTTTATGAGGTTCTTAATGGCTTCGTGTCTGTTTTCAAATTTTTGTTGTTAGGAGAAGATGCTCCCTGCATATCTGAACAAGAAACCAGTTTTTTGGACAACAAGGGGACACTCGAACATTTGCATAATTACACTGTCATGAGAATTTTTGGCTCCACGGAAAAACCTGCTCTCCTTCCATGTCACATTACAGACATAATGTTTGTTGCAAAAGTAGCATGCCAATACAGTGACAAAATGTCAACAAAATTGACGAATTCGCGGCACATTCTAGCATCCCCAACCTGAGATATGCTGAAATCATAACAGGGTTCAACCCCTATAATATTTTTTGACAACATTTACAAACACTTGGCCTCGACGATTGTTTTTTAAAAAAACACCTGCCCAAAAACAGAGACAGTGGCAGCAACGGTCCTGCCTTTGATGTCGGCGACATAGACACAGTGCAAAATTGCACTAAATAGTACACGCAACAGGGGAAAGTCTCTAGTGACAAGAGTGTTCAATCAACAAATAACACTCCAAAATGCACGACATCCTAGAGCATCGCTCCAACGACCCACCACAACAACAAAGAAACTCAGAGTTCTTCAAATGGAGGAGGAGATAATGATCCTCCTCACTCTAAAATTGATAGTTCTCACATGTTTCTAGTAGAGAAGAAGAGAAAAAAAAATGTGGGGTAGGCGGAAGAGCCAGAAATTCAGAGTGAGAACATGGAACTTGGCACTGATCTGGATAGCATGCTTTGCTTCCTTGATGACCTCGAACACGCCATCCACCATAGTCATCCAATGGACATATTTGTTAGCCAAAATTTTGACGAAGATGAATCCTTCATCTTCCAGAGCACTGTCTTTGATAGCCAGTCCAAAAAGTTGATAATTGAGAAAAAAGATGTTAAAAATAAGAAAGGAAAATCTTGTTCAGAGGTTGACCTTGCCAACATGCGGCCGTCCCAAATCTGTTAACTTCACATCACGAGCGGAGAATCACTTCATGATTCCATTGGAGGCAACAAGACCGAAAATGCCAAACTGAAGGATCGGGTTAAGGAATTGGAAGACGCTTTCATTCCTATGCCATTGCTTGTCAATCCTTTGGCAATAGCCATGCCTGCCACCCCTGCAGCCAACGTAAAAAAATCCTCCACCCTGCTTCCATCCTGTAGAGGATATGTAGAGAATAATATCAAAAAAAGAATGGAACTGGTTACCAAGGCGTGGAAAATATCACAAGCCATCACTTCCCTTGGAACCAGGGCACCTAGTTTACTCAAACATTTGCAGGCCGAGTTAAAAGATGAAGAAAATTTCCTTTTAAAAACAGTCCTTCCTTTTGACACCATTGTCAACAATATGACAGAAACAAAACGAAGAGAACAAGATCTTCCATCCAAAACCTAGATCGATCAATTGAATGCATGTTGGAAAGAAAAAGTGAAGAACCTGTATCTCATTGTTCAGTCATGTGAACAAGCCATATCCAAGAAAGATAAATTATTCACAAAGCTGTCAAATATAGATTTAGCCGGGAAAACCAACGACTTCCAAGCCCCCAACTTAATCACAAACTCCTTGCCCTTAACCAGGCAAGAGTTCGATAAACAGGTTGTTATGTTTAAGACCTTGTCTCTGGAAAAGTTTTACAACATCCTTCAATTTGATTAAGCTCATGTCCACGAATAGCTAGTCAAATATTCAGTATAGAATGAGGAAATTCATCAGTCTCTCTCTAATCTTTCTATCGACTTTCGGGAATTAGAAAACGATCTTTTCAACATAAAAAATTGGAATGAGATTAACATTGCCCCAATGAGAAGATACATTGAAGAATGGCTCGAAAGGCAATTGAAGCAGGCCACCGACGAAAGGAAACAGACAATTGTCAGGATTCTAGCAGCCGTCGATGACACCATTGAAACCGCAACCGTTGACGACATCAATGAAATGGAAGCCACAAGAAAATAGCCAAAACCCTCATATGTACCCTCACTGTAAGTCTATTGATCGCATCTTTCTTTCTGTATCAACCCAGTTATTCCACTTTCTTAAATAGAGATGTGTAGGCAAACACTTATACCTTTATATTTATTTTTTTTGCAGGTATTGCACTCTATCTTCTTTCTACAATCCCGCTTCTTATATATATTTATCTAATGGTCCCGGGAGCCCCAATCCCAGTCTACATGACAAACACATTGAAATTCCGATTTATATGTAACAGACTTTAATTTTTTTGTATATTTCAAAATTTCCAGTATTATGTAGCAAACTTTTATTTTTTTACATATTTCAAATAAAAATGTTTTCTTATCTACTTTTAAATTTATGTCTTCATACATTCTTATCTTTCACAAATGCATTTAATTTTTTATATGTAACATACTTTTATTTTTATATATATTTCAAAATAAAATACCCCACGTTCGCAAATGCATTCTTATGCCCCATGTTCTGTGATATACATTTTGAACACAATATTTCCTTCATATACATTTCAAAATTTCCAGTAGCATGTAACAAACTTTTATTTTTTTACATATTTCAAATAACATTGTTTTCTTATCTCCTTTTAATTTTATATCTTCATACATTTTTATGTTTCACTAGTCCATATGGCAAATGCATTTAAATTTCCAAATTTACTCTTCCATTGTCAACAAATTTGTTCTTTGTTATATACTTTCAAAAATTAAATGTTTGTTATATACTTTCAAAAAAATAAATGGTGTTGTACATGCCTACCGTCATGTTCCGTGATATACATGTTGCACACAACATTTCCGTGATATACATTTTGCACCTTCCATCATTTACAATTGAACTCCATTTTCCACAATTTTCTTTCTAACCTCTTTAATAGGGACTACGTTGCCACGCAACCTTGTTAATCACTAAGGGTATTTGTACATTTAAAATTTAAAATATAGTTTTTATAAATGAGCCTCATCTTTGATTTAGAGAATTGATGAATGGCTTTCCAAACATCACATGTACTCTTGAATAATTTATTTACTGTTTCCAATAATTTTATATGTATTTATTATTTACAATAATTTTATTTTATTTATCGACGTACGCAATTTAATATATATTTTTATTTTAATCACGAAAACAAAACATCATAATAATATTAAGGGGTTACTGGAATGAATGTGTGGAATGGAAGCATATTTATAGGTATATGAGCGTGTATCAAAAGCGCGTATGATATGGATGTGGTTAGTCTATGTATAAAATGACATATATTAAAAGGACCATCGTGTCTTCGTTACTTCTGGAAAGAAAGTGATCACGTGTCACTGGTAGGAAGACCATGGAGAGAATATAGACATAAGAAAGTCCATCGTGTCCTGATTTAAGAAAGTGATCCAGAATGTCAACTATAAAGTATGTCAATGCTTACGAGGCATATCACTTTCAGAGAAGTGTGTACTTACAAACCAAGCATGGCCCGTATTTTCAAAGTCAATTAAGTTATGGAATCATCCAACATTGTGTACTTACAAACTAACTATGGCATCACTTTACGGGGATAATTTATTTTGATTATGAAAAGTATCTCTACTCTTCAAAGTCACTTTTCGTTGAAAAATTGTATGAAAGGGGAATAGATAATGTAAGATGAAGAACGTTGAAATATTTCTTAAAAAAGTAATTATAATTGATAATGTAATTTTCAAACTTTATATGAAAAGGAGGATAGATAATGTAAAATGAAGAAAGTTGAAATATTTCTTAAAAAATAATTGATAATGTAAGGTGAAACAACATACAACTCGCTTCCACATTTTAAATCTGCAACATATTGCAGTTCAGCAATTACCAACATTACAAGAACTTAGGGATAACAACCTACTTATGTTTAGGCCCTCCAAATTAGACCAAGGTTCTAAGGTACAATCAATCATGGGTCCTATAGTTTTCAAAACAATGCATCCTTAATTTACATCATTTCAACTCGGACACAAAGAAACATTCCAAATGTTTTACAACATCATTAAAATTAACATCATTCCTTGTTACCAATCATATGCCCAAAAATATAAGCTCATTTACAAATTGCGACCAATATTATCTCATGGAATGAGTTGGAAGTTCTATGCCTCTTTTTATCATCATGATTTGATAATAGACTTTTTCTTTTCATTTAGATAATTTCAATAGTATAAATTAATTTAATTACAAAACTCTATATTATAAAAATATAAATTAACCACTTAAATAGTCAAATATTACTTAAATTATCTATTTCAAGTAATTTTATTTTATGAAAATTTATATATTTTATACCTTAATATATATATATAAATCTCATAATGCTTTGTAATGCTATTATAACAATGTATATTAATATTTTCTCAACAAAAAAAATTATCTAAAAATTATTATGATAATAAATACATGATATTTTATATAATGTATCATTACTAAATAACTATACTATAATATAACAAAGAATCTTATTCAGAAATTAGTGTAACAATAAATAAATAATGTGATTTATAATATTAAAGAGTGTATAAATAAATAAATGATGTGATTTATAACATTAGAGAGTATATGAGCTTATACTATGTCTAATCATTCTTTCTTCTTTTCATTGTATGTAAACATTTGTATCTAATATGTGATGTTTCATTGTATGTAAGTATTTGTATCTAATCATGTGATTTGTAACATGATAGAGTATATGGACTTATATTATGTCTATTCACTTTTTTTTCTTTTAGTTAAGTATGGTGTGATTTATAACATGAGAGAGTATACAGGTTTATATTATGTATTAGGTTATTGTAATTAATATATTATTGTTGATTATTTTCTATTATCATATTTAATTATTAAAATTTTTAATGAGAAATATTATTTTTCATTCTTCCTTATCCATTAAATATGGCATTATCGATAGGTAATATTCATGTTTTCAGGACATTTTTTATTTGTTTAAATAGTTTTTTATGTTTTTTATTTCAAAATTTTAATTTTTGATTTCTCTAAATAGTATGATAGTTTGATGAAATCATAGTTATCAAATTCGAATATAAAATTTTCAATTCAAGACATTATACATCTTAGATATATATACTTCCCTTCTTAAATTAACTATGCATTTTGTTCAACTTTTTATGAAATTTGAATAACTTCTAATAATGTAACCTCTTAGAAGTGCAATTCACCAAGAGAAGCAACACCCATCTCTTCCCTACAAAACCCCTCATCATTTCAAAACTTATTTATCTAATACTCCATCCCGGTTTCCTGACTACCTAACTCACCCCATCCCGACTTCCTCACTGCCTAGCTGATAGATCTTATTCTAGAAGAGTATAGGGACTAAAAGACCAGATAAGTTACTGAGATTCCCTCAATAATACTGTGTTAATTTCTAAATAAATTCATTCCTTAGGACCGACAAAAAGTGATAGAATTGATTGCTTCGCTTGCATTTCAACATTATGGTGCCAAACCCTGGCTTCCTACCTTATTGAATACTTGATCGGGACCTATTTCAACAAGTACTTAAAAATATGAATAGTTTCATCTCCAACTGAAAGAAGGAACAATGCCCTACTAGCATGCTTTCTTTCTATCAATGATTTTGGAAGTTTTTTCAAATCTACGCATTATTTTTCAGTTTTTCCCCTTATTCCTACATGCAATCCCATGCCTATTTATATGTATTCAGGCCAATACTACTCCAAATATGTGTGGATTGCATTATGAAGCATGGATTTCTCGTTAATTTCTTCCACTATTAAACCACCTATACTACGAATCTAGACAATGATGTAATCATTATTGTCGTTACTCAACAATAATGCATTGATTATGATTGTTGAAGCATTTAATATGATCTTGGAACGTGCATTGACTAAAACATGTAATGTGGAACATATGACTAGGATGATAGAGTTCTAGCAATTTTGTCAATCTATACTGATTTCAAGCTATAGGTTTTCCCTTATACGAACATAGAGAGTGTTAGGGGGGAAACGGATTTGACCATGCACTAATGAGGTCTTTATAGAAATGGATTTTCGAGAAAGTCCCTAAGAATCCAAAATCCTCATCGAATCGAACCAAATTTCATCGTAGTATTCATTATTCGAATAGAATTAACGAAATTTCATATATTTTTCTCCAATACAATCGAATTTGGTAACTATGGATGAAACGTAAATAACTGTAGTGTATGCTTGTTTTTTGGATTAATTTGTTTTTTGTTAAGTAAGATTTTATATTACAACCAAATTTTTTTAGACATATACAAATCTTTTAGTAAATTTGGGGCTACCATAAAAAGGAAACCATCCTTGCTCCACAAAGTTTCAAAGTCTGAATTCACCATCTCAAATTTGAAAGTTATCCATCTAAATATTCAAAAACTACGTCCAAAATCGTACCCACTAAAAAAATATAGCATGTCATCTAAAATAGATTAGAAAAAGTGACATAGAAACCACTGGTAAATGTTTTATTGACCATGTTCATGACCTGGAGAATCTGAGGCAGTGTTGCTCCGAGCTGACGAATTTAAACGAATGGGAACTTGAAGGAGCATTCCATCTTGAGCTAGTAGAAATGCCTACGATTGTTGGGGAATTGGACGAACATATAAGGCCATGAGCGTTGAGAAACAATGGTTTATGAGATCCATGTATAAGCTGATGTGTGCCATTTTCCGATGAATTTTGACCAGAAGTTGTTGCATAATCTCTAGCGCCTTCCCATTGTTGGAAGGACCCAAACATTGACTATTCTCAGGCTCCTCTAAGACATAATTCGGGGATGAAGTTCCCCCATGACCCATTTCACTTTCACTTGGTTGATTTCTCCCTGGAGGACTTCCTGCTAGTGGTGGAGGTGGAGAAAAATGAATAGGACCATAACCTAGGAAGTGACCTTCCATGTCGAACCATTCAACTTGGCATGTACATTCTATGGATGTTTCAGGAGGACGTTTCACATTGATGGAGCCCAGATTTCCTTCTAGCAAGGATCAATCTGTTTGAGGACGATGAGTGTTTCTACCCCTACTATAAAGAGCTCGTTGTCGAACCATGGGGATTGTCTGAACATAATCCACTGCAATACAGATGCATGAGAGATACCTCCATTTGTGATGAATAGCAAATTTAAACTCATCACCTAGCCAACTCTAATTTTGAATGTCATAAATGGTGGTTGTAGATTCCCTTGCGTTCTTGTATTTTTCCACAAGCATAGAAGTAATGCCCATGATTTTGTGGTACCTCCACCATCCTCACCAACATCAACTCATCCAAAGTCATTTAACCACAAGGACCATGATGTTAAGTCCAGGATTAATAAAGATACAATATGTATGCTGTAGGAGAGGGGCTGTCATGGTTTTTGAGGCAATTAAAGACATTTTCCACCAAGTGGGTGATCCTCCATATCACAGGTTAATGCACATCATGTCGTGGTAGCACCCCATCCAGGGAAGGGACTTGTTTCTTTGTGAGATCTATGCATTCTAGGAGGAGGGGATCCTTAGGGACAAGAAGAGGATTGCATTCCTAGTCCATTCCCTCCCTTAATAATCCTCTGTTGGCAATCTTATCAACTATCTTATTGTTCATCCTTCTTACAACGTAGGGGATTAAGACCATGTTGGGAAAGAGGAGATATTTGAGCAGCTCGATATTATTGAGAAGTCTTCAACTTGGGGAGAACTTACTTAATACTGCTCCATTCAGAAACCCGGATAACATAGTCACAATGATTTTTGAATCTCCTTCCACCATGATCCATAAGCACTGTCTTTGGATGGTAGTTTGAATACCCCTGATAAGGGCCCACAATTTCGTTGCATTATTGGTGTCAAATCCTAGGCTTCCTGCCATCAAATGAAGTATTTGGTCTTGAGCATCCTTCATTTCCACTCCAAAACCTTCTAGACCTAAATTTCCTTTAGTAACCTGATCAAATTTTAGTTTAGAAAAGCCCTAGGGAGGGAAAATCAAGTGGTTCCTTCTTTCTAAGGAAATAGATCGATTGGGAATCGGATCCAGCGTAGGTGTTAGACAAAGGTCCCATTGATGAAAGATAGTCAATTCATTGTGATCACAAGCTAGGTCTTCCTTCTTCCATTTTGTGAGTCTGACCATTTCCATAATGCAATCCTTGATTTTGGTCTAGATTTCACCCCAGTGTAGTTGTTTGGATTTGAAGATCCTCTGATTTCTTTCCTTCCACATTTTCAAGAAGACAAGGCCTAGAATTAGCTGTGAGATTCTATTGAGGATCTGTTTTTTGAAGGTTGAGAGTCTCCAGATGGCTAGAGTTTCATTGATATTTTTTCTTAAACAATCTGAGGTTCACATGATCTTGGTAGCTTGATCCCAAATGAGAGAGATATAGTGAGAATTGTTGTGTAATTTCTCTAGAGTTTCATCCTGTTGTTGGCAAAGAGGATAGAAAGAGGGTCCCATGAAACCTCACATTCTAATATTATCCCAAGATAGTATGAGCCTATGTGCTACCAGCCAGAGAAAGGAGAAAAACTTGGGATAGAGGTTGAACTTCTAGATGTTATTCGATATTTTATCCTTTGGCATGTTGGAAAAATCCATCTTGATTTCATAAGATTCTTTGACGGAGAATGATCCTTTCAGACGATACCCCCATCATAGGATGTTCGGTCCTTCCTTGACTCAAATTTTTTCTGGGAGCACCACATCCCACCATGACTTCATGTCAACATTTATTGATAGGTTGAGGTTGGGTGGGCAAGATCTCCATTTCCTCCACATGAAAGATGCGCGATCAGGTAGCCAGTAGTTCACTACATGGGTCGATCGTAGTTGTTGCGTCTGAGTTCAGATGTCAGGTAAATGATCTCGGTTGGAAAGAGGGGGTTGATGTTGCCATGTGTCTGTACAAAACAACACCTAATGTCCACTATGGATTTCCCAAAATGCATGGTCACGAACCAAGGAGTGATTTGCCTTGCTATGTTCCAAATTAGGGAACCAACTTTATCCTTGTTCTATCTTATGATATATAGTTCTTCTGTCATTGGGGTATATTTTATTCACTAGAGCTAAGCCCATATATCACTTGAAGTTTTGAGCCAACGCCACCATATTTTGGTTCTCATAACATTGTTGAGGATCGAGGGGTCTCTCAGCTTGAGACCTCTCGAAATATTTGGTTTTCATAATGTTTCCAAAGTTACAAGAACCCATTTACAACCCTCCTTGGTGCCTTTCCATAGGAAATTTCTTTGGATGTTTCTTATGGATTTCAGAATGAATTTGGGTGTGGCTAGTGCGGAAAACATATGCAGAGGAATGTCTTGGAGAATGGATTTGAGAAAGATCAGATGATCAGGTGAATTGAGGGATCAAAAGGTTAATGAGTTGAGTCTTTTTTCTAGGGAATCTAACAATCCCTCCCATAAAATGTTTCTGAGAGAATTTCTGATGAGAGATATGCCCATATACTTGGATGGAAGGGAGCTTCAAGTGAAATGAATGATTTTGGTGATGTTGTCTTGCATGGTTCAAGGGGTATTGAAGAAAAAAATATAGGATTTATTAGTATTGATAGAAGTTCTATAGGAGACACTGAATTCGTCCAAGATGTTGATAATATAATGGGTTTCTCAGAAAGTAGGGGAGCCCATCATTAAGGTATCATCCACAAATTAGCTATGAGATATAGGGGGTTGAAGGCCATGAAGGGGAAATCCTTTTAAAGAACCTTCGTCAATGGTCGCTTTGATATAGTGACCTAGGCATTCAACCATTGTGACAAAGAGGAAGGGGCATAGAGAATCCCCTTGATGTATGCCACATGTAGGAGAGAAGGTATATGAAGGAATGTCATTGACTAGGATAGAGAAAAATGTCGATGAGGTGAGATTCATAATCCATTGAACCCAGTTAACGTTGAAACCAAAAGTGAAGAGGATAGAATGAATATATTTCCAACTTAATCTATCAAAATATTTTGAAATATCCAATTTGATTAGCATGCCAGAAATGTACTTGAAGTTTTTAGAGATTGAATTACCTCATGCGCTAGGATGACACTATCCATAATTTGACGAATTTCCACATATCCCTATTTCTCCTTTGAAATGATAAAAGGAAAGATAGGTTTCGGTCTTAGGGAAATTACCTTGGTTAAAATCTTGTAGATAACATTACATAAAGGTATGGGTTGGAAATGTTTGGTATGTGTGACCCACTCCTCATTTGGGATTAGAGTGAGAAAAGTAGTATTGATTGCCAGAAGCAATTGACCTAAGCAACTATAATATTCAATGAGCTACCAAACCTCTTCTCTAACTATATGCCAACAGTGGTGAAAACAATCTATAGTGAAATCATTTGTTCTAGGATATTTCACATATGGAATTTCCTTTATGGTTGTTTCCACCTCTTCCAGGGTGATTGTTTTAGTGAGGGCCATGTTCTATTACTCTAAGATAAGAGTTGGTGTATGACAATTGATTTTCCTTATGGCGTCTGATCTGTACCGACATGGATCTATTAATAGGTTCTTATAATAGTCCACTGATTCCTTTTCTATTTCTAAATGATTCAATATGGATTGAACCTGGGAGTCCTCCAAGATGGAGATACAGTTTATGTTCCTTTGTTGAATCATAGATCCATGTAAAAACTTGGTTTTCTTTTCCCCCTCTTTAAGCCACTAAATGTGTCAATTTTGGCGCCATAAAATTTCTTATTGGACATATCTTTCCTTCAACTTTTGTTTGATTTGGGTCTCCTCTTCTGCTATCTGCTTGATTCCCCCATGAGTGAGAATTTACTATTGAGTTTTTTGCATCTATTGCTCGAGGTCTTGCTTTTCCTAGAAGATATTTCCAAAGGTAGTTTTATTCCATTCTTTTAGGTGTTGTTTGAATTTTTTGAGTTTTTGTTTAAATATATACATCAAAGTACCATGAGACATCACCACATTGTCCCACATTCTTTTGAAATACCTGATGTGTAAGCCATATTTTTTCAAAGCGAAAAGGTCTATGCTTAGGAGTGTTGATGATATCAACCCAAATCTGGATGGACCAATGGAATGATCTCGTTACTGTTAGAATTTTTGCTTCCATGGCTAGAACATCCATAATCATTTCTTCAGAAACAAGAAAGAGGTCCAGGTGGCAGGAAATTTGTTGGGAACCTGATCGCCTATTAGTCCATTTGAATTCATTATTAGTATTTTCCATATGTATTAAGTGCATAGTGTGGATTAGAGAGTTGAAGTTGGCACTTTCAACATCTAGTCTACATATACCATCCATTTTCTCTTCTAGGGATAGGATCATATTGAAGTCTCCCCCTATTATCCATCATTGTCCTCAAATAATGTCTCCCAGACCTTCAATATTCCTTAGAAATGTGTCTTTCTCTCCTGGCGTCGGGGGACCATATAAATTTGTTACTGTACCCATCTTATTAGAGACCAAGACTCTGTATCTAAATAAACTTGACCAAGTAGTGGAGAAGAAGTTGTCAAAAGTGACCAAGTTTGGATTCCAAAGAATGACCAAGCCTCCAGTTTCTTCTATTGAATCCGTGAATACTAATAGGATTTGTCTCCAACATTTGGCTAAAGAAAATGGTGCCTCATCACCAACAAATTTCATCTCCTGAAGGAGGAGAATGTATGGATTCTCTATTGTTATACAATTTCGAAGAAGTAGTTGCTTACTTCTTCCATTGAGTCCCAAGATGTTCCATGAGATGATCTTCATGATGACGAGGGTGGGGAGCTGGGTGGGAATATTTATGTTACCTGATTGATCTATCCAAAGTTCACCATGTAGCTGCCTACATATTGGATCAATTGTTGAGTATATTTTCTGCCTCTTCTTTTTTCTTCCTTTGTCTTCTTTTGAGAGTCTTTGAGGGGATCCTTTTGGATGCCTAGTCTTCAACCAGATCTAAATGTATCCCCAGCTAATGAATTCATGTAAACCTTGTGTACTTTCCTTAACTAATCCGACGGTATGGAAAACAATGCTTATTTATGATATGCTTCCTCTATACCGACAATATCTACTCAGGATAACACTCGTTTGTCTATTTCAATATCCATTTCTCCCTCCTCCTCACCAGTTGGTGCCTCACTAGCGAGGGATTTACTTGAGATGGGAATTATTTGCTCCAAAACTGGTTCCGAGGAAATTGTGCCCCGATCCTTCTAGTTGCTAGGTGGATCTTCCATCAAATGTACACCTGCAACTCTAATTTCCTGATCTTGACTTACAATTTCAAAGGAGTTTCTTATGGATGGTTATTTACTTGGGTTTGGGGCTATCTTCTTAGTTCCCATTGTGATTTAACCTTATTTGATATATATGTATTGACAGATGCTATTGACAATTTTTTCTTGAGTGTTCAGGACACTTGATAGATTGTGGATGCCAATGGCATCAATGGACCTCCTTGTACTCCAGATTGAGTCAGGGATTGGACTGTATTGGTTTGAGTATTTCATTTATGCATATGTGACATATGATATATTATATTAGTATTTTGTATATGGATCATTGACAATGCTTCTTCTATGGATGAAAACCGACGAATGCATTTTTACGAGAGGCAAGTGTCTCACGGACTTGGAGAAAATCCTTTGTACTTTCTCCTATGTTCATTTCTCTGCCAATTACTATTGCAAACTTCTCCTCCATTATGCATACATCATTCAATTCCACAAATTAAATTACTAACTGATTTAATTCAGACTGTGAAATACTTAACAAGTTGCAAAGAAAATGTAAATAGTGAGTGCGAAGTGTTGTCATTTTGTGATTACAGTACATGGTGGCAACACCTAGATTAACCTTCTAGTTAGGGTTGGACTAGGGATCAATGTTTTGATGAATGACTTTCCAAACACCTCATGTACTTTTGAATTATTTATTTATTATTTCCAATAATTTTATTATATATTTATTATTTATAATAATTTTATTTTTTTTAATTAATTTACACAAGTTAATATATATTTTTATTTTAATCATCAAAACAAAACATCACAATAATATTCCAGAGGTAATATAAATGATGTCGTTGTTGTTGTTTGTTGTAGGTATTATGATTAGATGTATACACTTGGAATGAATGTTGAGGACAATGAAATCTACAATAATATTCCAAAGGTAATATAAATGATGTCGTTGTTATTGTTTGT
>JZKD02S0005460.1:132524-145474 GCA_000966675.3 Picea glauca
AATAATGTATTTTTTCCCTCCACAAAGATGTTTAGTCCCATCAAATAAAAAAAATGAAAATATAAACTTTAAAAATTATTAAAATATTTTTTAATTTTTTAAAATATAATTAAATCAAATATAATTCACAACATACTCCAAACTCTTTAAAAAAAAAATACAAAATCCACTAAATAAGGTCACAAAACCACTCTTTAATACCCAGTCAAAGGTAGTTGACCTTGAGGGCTGAAGCTATAGTCCCTAACCGAAGGAAGGGACTAATAAGTTGATCGAGACACCGACATTGAGGAGCGTCGGTGTTGGAGTTAATCCAACTTGGCAGGAGGAAGAGCAAAGGGGCTAAAGCTTTTTCGGCCCCACAGATTTGTGGAACGTCTCAACATTTGAATGAGATACTACATAGAGAATGTGCGCACACAATTTATTATATAGTTCTTATTAATCACTAAGGGTATTTGTACATTTAGAATTTAGTTCTTATAAACATGCCTCATCTTTGATTTAGAGAATTGATGAATGGATTTCCAAACACCTCATGCACTCTGGAATTATTTGTTTATTATTTTCAATAATTTTATTTTATTTATCAACGTACACAATTTAATATATTTTTATTTTAGTCATGAAAACAAAACATCATAATAATATAATAATAATATTAAGGGGTAATATAAATGATGTAGTTGTTATTAGTCTCCGTTGTAGGCATAGAAGGACTATAGCATAGAAGGACTATAGCGATCAATAATTCGTTGACTTCGTATTAGTTTGTCCTTTCACCAGAAATATTTGCATAAAATCTATTGTGGAAACTAGGGAACTAAAAACATTGATTTTTATATAATAAAAAGTACCATATATGTCATGATCTCATTGGGTAACTTTATTGTTGGTTTCGTTATTTTCAATGTTATATATGTTGGCATATCCAAAGTATTTGATCGTATACGGTCTTTTTGAATCATATATTTTCTTATGTATTGCGCGAAGGTGGATTAATGCTAGCATTAGTTCGAATGTTTGTCTTAGCATTTTCTGCTAGCATTGTCTTAGATCATATACTGTGATTTTTTTTAATTTCTACTAATCATATTGAAATGTTTATATATCCAAGGTTTATAGTGATCGATAATTCCAAAGTTTATAACCTTGTATTGTGATTTATTTTTTTATTTGTGCTACTATTATTATTAGTCCCTGCCATAGGCATATAGGGACTATAGCGATCGATAATTCGTTGACTTTGTATTAGTTTGTCCTTTGACCACAAATATTTTCATAATATCTATTGTTGAACTACAGAACTAAAAATATTGATTTTTGTATAATATAAGGTACCATATATTATTATTACTCCTTTGTATTTGTATTGAAATGTATACACTTATTTTGAGGTGATTGAATAGGCCTGACAAATTAAATGTTTACATGACATGAGGTCCTCCAGCAAGCTCGACAACTTAAATGTTTGCATACTGCGAGGCCCTTAGAAAACCCTACGACCTTAAATGTCTATCTAAATAAGCTTCTCAGAGTACATTTTTCCTCGAAATTTTCCATAAAATGTTACAATGATTTTGGACAATATTGTTGTCCACCACTAGTTGAATAGGCATTGTATGTTTCATCCTTCTTCAGATAGCCTGGCAATGCAATTTCATCATCATTAAAGCTACATACATTTTTTACTGGTTCGGTGAGTGTTTCTACTTTGTTGGTTCGTCGGTTGTTGCTTGTTGTTGTTACTTCGTTCACAATTCGACCTGTGCTTCTTCCTTTCATCGTTTCTGAGTAAGTTTCCATGCCATAGTTTCATTTTCTAAGCCTTCTTTGTTATTCATTGTTTTCATTTTGCAAGTAAGAATGTTTGCTTATTTCTATTGGCATGCTCGTCATATGTTTCTGGTTCCTTCTGTGCTTCAGTTGCAGTTTCGTAATCGTTGGAGATACATATGTTGTTTACANGGAACTAAAAACATTGATTTTTATATAATAAAAAGTACCATATATGTCATGATCTCATTGGATAACCTTATTGTTGGTTTGGTTATTTTCAATGTTATATATGTTGGCATATCCAAAGTATTTGATCGTATACAGTCTTTTTGAATCATATATTTTCTTATGTATTGCACGAAGGTGGATTAATGCTAGCATTAGTTCGAATGTTTGTCTTAGCATTTTCTGCTAGCGTTGTCTTAGATCATATACTGTGTTTTTTTTTAATTTCTACTAATCATATTGAAATGTTTATATATCCAAGGTTTATAGTGATCGATAATTCTAAAGTTTATAACCTTGTATTGTGATTTATTTTTTTATTTGTGCTACTATTATTATTAGTCCCTGCCATAGGCATAGAGGGACTATAGCGATCGATAATTCGTTGACTTTGTATTAGTTTGTCCTTTGACCACAAATATTTTCATAATATCTATTGTTGAACTAGGGAACTAAAAATATTGATTTTTGTATAATATAAGGTACCATATATTATTATTACTCCTTTGCATTTCTATTGAAATGTATTGACACTTATTTTGAGGTCATTGAATAGGCCTGGCCATTTAAATTTTTACATGACATGAGGTCCTCCTGCAAGACCGACAGCTTAAATGTTTGCATACTGCGAGGCCCTTAGAAAAACCTACGACATTAAATGTTTATCTAAATACGCTTCTCAGAGTACGTTTTTCCTCGAAATTTTCCATAAAATGTTACAATGATTTTGGACAATATTGTTGTCCACCACTAGTTGAATAGGCATTGTATGTTTCATCTTTCTTCAGATAGCCTTGCAATGCAATTTCATCATCGTTAAAGCTACATACATTTTTTACTGGTTCGGTGAGTGTTTCTACTTCGTTGGTTCGTCGGTTGTTGCTTCGTTCACAATTCGACCTATGCTTCTTCCTTTCATCGTTTCTCAGTAAGTTTCCATGCCATAGTTTCATTTTCTAAGCCTTCTTTGTTATTCATTGTTTTCATTTTGCAAGTAAGAATGTTTGCTTATTTCTATTGGCATGCTCGTCATATGTTTCCGGTTCCTTCTGTGCTTCAGTTGCAGTTTCGTAATCGTTGGAGATACATATGTTGTTTACAGGTTCGGTGGTTGTTGCTTGTTTGTTGGTTAGTTGGTTGTTTCTTGTTCACTGGTTCATTGGTTTGTCAGTCGCTGGTTGTGTTTGTTTGGTTCAAGTTTTCGATTTGGGGCCCTCGGGTTGCAGTTGGGCCTTTTCATGCTTTCTCATTGGTTTGGTGCTTGTTGTTTTCTTTTGTTTGCTTCGAATTTGCAGTGTTGGGGTCCTGCACTGACTGTTGGAAATGTTTTTTTTTTTTTNAAAACCCTACGACCTTAAATGTTTATCTAAATACGCTTCTCAGAGTACATTTTTCCTCGAAATTTTCCATAAAATGTTACAATGATTTTGGACAATATTGTTGTCCACCACTAGTGAATAGGCATTGTATGTTTCATCCTTCTTCAGATAGCCTGGCAATGCAATTTCATCATCGTTAAAGCTACATACATTTTTTACTGGTTCGGTGAGTGTTTCTACTTCGTTGGTTCGTCGGTTGTTGCTTCGTTCACAATTCGACCTGTGCTTCTTCCTTTCATCGTTTCTGAGTAAGTTTCCATGCCATAGTTTCATTTTCTAAGCCTTCTTTGTTATTCATTTTTTTCATTTTGCAAGTAAGAATGTTTGCTTATTTCTATTGGCATGCTCGTCATATGTTTCCGGTTTCTTCTGTGCTTCAGTTGCAGTTTCGTAATCGTTGGAGATACATATGTTGTTTACAGGTTCGGTGGTTGTTGCTTGTTCATTGGTTAGTTGCTTGTTTCTTGTTCACTGGTTCATTGGTTTGTCAGTTGCTGGTTGTGTTTGTTTGGTTCAAGTTTTCGATTTGGGGCCCTCGGGTTGCAGTTGGGCCTGTTCATGCTTTCTTGTTGGTTTGGTGCTTGTTGTTTTCTTTTGTTTGCTTCGACTTTGCAGTGTTGGGGTCCTGCGCTGACAGTTGGAAATGTTTTTTTTTATTTTTTATGTATTATTATTATTATTATTTGGGAGCTTTACGGTGTTTAGGCTGTTAAAAAAATAGGACCATGGAGCAACAAAATAAAGAAAATGCGGAAACAAAACACAGAAGATACACAATACAATAGAGACACAAATTTACGTGGTTCACCTAGTGTGGGCTATGTCCACCAGAGAAATTGTCAGGTCCTTCCTTTATTATTATCTAGCATATGAAGGGATACAACCTACAAAAAACTCGTTGTAACTTTCTTTTATTTGTATCAAAGTCTCCTATCTCATAATACAATATTTGTCATCAACCATAGCCACAATACATTTCCCTCATAAAAGAGGGTTTCCTTCTAGGGAAAAAACCCTAACATAATCTCTACCGTTAGATCTGCGACCTTATAATGAACGGTCCACATTTACAATGAAATTACAATATACATTTACAAGGCAATTTTTCCTTTGGGTGCTTTGCCCCTGAACCTTCGCTGGGGGCTTGCTTGCCCCCAGAACCCCCACCCGGAGGGATAGCCTCCCCGGACCCCGCAGAGGAGGTACCCCCCCTCTGCACTCCCCCACGTGGAAGAGTGTACATACTTCTGGGGTGTAAATACTTCATGGGGTATAAACACGATTTAAAGTAAAAGACCTTTGAATCAGGAAGACAATCAGACTCCACAACCACCTCTGAATCAGGAAGACAATCAGACTCGACAACCAACACAACCCCTGCACCCACGAGTGGACATGCAGTTATGTTATTTTCCCTGTCTGGCAAGGTCGACATTTGTTCTGCTGTGATATTTTGTTGGTTCTTCAATATTGACATGATAGAAAAAAGTTGCATGAAAAATAGTTCAAGAAGCACATGTGAAATTGCAATATCCATTGTTTTTTTGTTAAAATAAAACATATGCAAGCTGCACTTATAAACCACGTATGGTGAAATATGCCCATATGACAATACATGTTCTTTATCTTATACAAATACTGGCATGACCACAATACAATTTATCTTGTACTTGAGATATGATATGTACAACAAATATAATGAAAAATTACGTTTCCATGTCTGGAAGCATATCTGGGTAGTTTGCCATGGAAAACCAAAATCTTGTATCGCGGGCACAACAGTCTGTGTAGGGATTAATTAACATATATTTCCATGGGTGGAAGCTTATCTGGATACTTTGCACGAAAAACCAAAAATCATTTAGCTATGGCCATAAAACTTTGTAATATTTGGTGGCTTGTAATATATTTTGGGCAAGGAAAAAATTACATATTTAGAACTATGGATGGAGAAGCATAAAGGTTCATATTTCTGCCTCTATTTTATTCTATTTGTTGAGTCCCATTTAATGTATGTGCATATTACTTGTTCTCTGGTGCATACCAACTTCCATTCATGTTCATTGTATTTTGTGCATTCCCACATTCAAACAAACATAATAGCTAGAGAAAATGATGGAGTCTTGACTGCATNCTAGTGTGGGCTATGTCCACCAGAGAAATTGTCAGGTCCTTCCTTTATTATTATCTAGCATATGAAGGGATACAACCTACAAAAAACTCGTTGTAACTTTCTTTTATTTCTATCAGAATCTTCTATCTCATAATACAATATTTGTCATCAACCATAGCCGCAATACATTTTCCTCATAAAATAGGGTTGCCTTCTAGGGAAAAACCCTAACATAATCTCTACCGTTAGATCTGCGACCTTATAATGAATGGTCCAGATTTACAATGAAATTACAATATACATTTACAAGGCATTTTTTCCTTTGGGTGCTTCGCCCCCGAAGCTTCGCTGGGGGCTTGCTTGCCCCCAGAACCCCCACCCGGGGGGATAGCCTCCCTGGACCCCGCAGAGGAGGTACCCCCCCTCTGCACTCCCCCACATGGAAGAGTGTACATACTTCTGGGGTGTAAATACTTCATGGGGTATAAACACGATTGAAAGTAAAAGACCTCTGAATCAGGAAGACGATCAGACTCCACAACCAACACAACCCCTGCACCCACGAGTGGACATGCAGTTGTGTTATTTTCCCTGTCTGCCGAGGTCGACATCTGTTTTGCTGTGAGATTTTGTTGGTTCTTCAATATTGACATGATAGAAAAAGTTGTATGAAAAATAGTTCGAGAAGCACATGTGAAATTGCAATATCCATTGTTTTTTTGTTAAAATAAAACATATGCAAGGTGCACTTATAAACCATGTATGGTGAAATATGCCCATATGAAAATACATGTTCTTTATCCTATACAAATACTGGCATGACCACAATACAATTTATCTTGTACTTGAGATATGATATGTACAACAAATATAATGCAAAATTATGTTTCCATGTCTGGAAGCATATCTGGGTAGTTTGCCATGGAAAACCAAAATCTTGTATCGCGGGCACAATAGTGTATGTAGGGATTAATTAACATATATTTCCATGGGTGGAAGCTTATCTGGATACTTTGCACGAAAACCCAAAAATCGTTTAGCTATGGCCATAAAACTTTGTAATATTTTGTGGCTTGTAATATATTTTGGGCAAGGAAAAAATTACATATTTAGAACTATGGATGGAGAAGCACAAAGGTTCATATTTCTGCCTCTATTTTATTCTATTTGTTGAGTCCCATTTAATGTATGTACATATTACTTGTTCTCTGGTGCATACCAACTTCCATTCATGTTCATTGTATTTTTTGCATTCCCACATTCAAACAAACATAATAGCTAGAGAAAATGATGGAGTCTTGACTGCATCAATTGAAGAGGAGATACACAGGTACATGCTTGTACTGTTATTTCATATTGTGTTGTTTTGTATTTCTTTTATTGTCTGTATTTGTGTTTACCTACTTTATTGTATGTAGATGTTGTGTACCTTCCTACATAATAACTTATCTTCATTACATGTCTTCCTGCATATTAACGTCCTTCATGTCCGTTGTATTTTTCCTGCATTGTTAAATTTAAACAAACAGAATGGTTGGAGAGCAAGATGGAATCTTTGGAGGGAATGTAGAAGAGGAGTTACTGAGGTGGATACCTGTGCTCTTATTTCATATTCCAGTGTTCAATATTTCATTTAGATATGTGTGCGATTTCATCAGATAAAATAAATTTTGTTGAAATTTCGTAAGGAAACAAAACATTCATTTTTTTTTTTGTTAGTTGTATTGTATATAAAGGGCCTTCCTAGACCAAAAGGAGATACAGAGTACAGAGAATATTCATGCTGTAGTTACTGGACTGCACCAACAGAGGGGAAACCAGTCCAACCAACATAGAAGTTAAACATAAGTGGTAGAATAGTATAAATATACTATTTGAGACTAACTAGACAACAACTAAAAAGTAGAAAGACTAGAGAAACTAGAAGTGCCCTCGTGACCTCAAACATTTGGCAGATGACCTGGCCAGGTGGCGTGAACAGCCTCGGACCACGACTCCTCCTCGAAATATGTCACTCCATCGTCCCACCGCTTCCCCGCGTCCATGCTTCCCCCGGTCATGTCGACAACTGGCGAGGTATCCTGCAACGTGCAATGTGTTGTGACCATCTCCTTTGCCATATCCTCGTGCATGACTTGGTTCTCTTCATTCCCATCCGAATGCTACGCCTGGGTGTTTCCCTCGTTGGTTGCATCCCTGGGTTCCTCCGCCAAAGCCACACCTGCGATGTCCGTGGGGAGAGCCTCTTGAAGAGAGGTAAGGAGCTGGAGAAGGACTGCTACCTTCTTGTCCACGGTCAGCAGATGGAATTGAAGATCCTCCAACCCCTGGTGAAGTTCAAAGACCAGGCTGAAAATAATTTCCAGGCTGTCTCGGAGCTGAGTCTCAAGGAATGAGTTTGGTGGCTGATTCTAGTTCGGTGTTGTTTTCATTTTCATAGTTTTTGTGGCACTCAACATCTCTTATTCATGAAACAGTAACAGTAAGTCGCGCAAGTGCTTACACATATCACTTGTAACTCTTGAGATTAATCAATGTAAGTGTTTCAGCGTCTCCATTATTGTGTTGTGGCACTCAACATCTTCTATTCAACGATCGATAATTCATTGACTTTGTATTAGTTTGTTCTTTGACCACAAATATTTGCATAATATCTATTGTTGAACTAGGGAAATAAAAATATTGATTTTTGTATAATATAAGGTACCATATATTATTATTACTCCTTTGTATTTGTATTGAAATGTATTGACACCTATTTTGAGGTGATTGAATAGTCCTGACAAATTAAATGTTTACATGACATGAGGTCCTCCAGCAAGCCCGACAGCTTAAATGTTTGCATACCGCGAGGCCCTTAGAAAACCCTACGACCTTAAATATTTATCTAAATACGCTTCTCAGAGTACATTTTTCCTTTAAATTTTCCATAAAATGTTACAATGATTTTGGACAATATTGTTGTCCACCACTAGTTGAATAGGCATTGTATGTTTCATCCTTCTTCAGATATCCTGGCAATGCAATTTCATCATCGTTAAAGCTACATGCATTTTTTACTGGTTCGGTGAGTGTTTCTAGTTCGTTGGTTCGTCAGTTGTTTCTTGTTGTTGTTGTTTGGTTCACAATTCGACCTGTGCTTCTTCCTTTCATCGTTTCTGAGTAAGTTTCCATGCCATAGTTTCATTTTCTAAGCCTTCTTGGTTATTCATTGTTTGCATTTTGCAAGTAAGAATGTTTGCTTATTTCTATTGGCATGCTCGTCATATGTTTCTGGTTCCTTCTGTGCTTCAGTTGCAGTTTCATAATCGTTGGAGATACATATGTTGTTTACTGGTTCAGTGGTTGTTGCTTGTTCGTTGGTTGTTTCTTGTTCACTGGTTCATTGGTTCGTCGGTTGTTGGTTGTGTTTGTTTGTCTCAAGTTTTCGATTTGGGGACCTCGAGTTGCAATTGGGCCTGTTGATGCTTTCTCGTTGGTTTGGTGCTTGCTGTTTTCTTTTGTTTGCTTTGGCTTTGCAGGGTTGGGGTCCTGCGCCGATAGTTGGATTTTTTTTTTTTGTGTGTGTATTATTATTATTATCTTTTGGGCGCTTTACGGTGTTTAGACTGTTAGAAAAACAGGACCATGGAGCAATAAAATAAAGCAAATGCGGAAACAAAACACAGAAGATACACAATACAATAGAGACACAAATTTATGTGGTTCACCTAGTGTGGGCTACGTCCACCAGAGAAATTGTCAGGTCCTTCTTTTATTATTATCTAGCATATGAAGGGATACAACCTACAACAAACTCGTTGTAACTTTCTTTTATTTCTCTCACGGTCTCCTATTTCATAATACAATATTTGTCATCAACCATAGCCGCAATACATTTCCCTCATAAAAGAGGGTTTCCTTCTAATGAACGGTACAGATTTACAATGAAATTACAATATACATTTACAAGATAATTTTTCCTTTGGGGGCTTCACCCCCGAACCCTCGTTGGGGGCCTGCTTGCCCCCAGACCCCCCACCTGAGGGGATAGTCTCCCCAGACCCCGCAGAGGAGGTACTCCCCCTCTTCACTCCCCCACGTGGAAGAGTGTACATACTTCTGGGGTGTAAATACTTCATGGGGTATAAACATGATTGAAAGTAAAAGACCTTTGAATTAGGAAGACAATCAGACTCCACAACCAACACAACCCCTGCACCCACGAGTGGACATGCAGTTGTGTTATTTTCCCTGTCTGCCGAGGTCGATATCTTTTCTGCTATGAGATTTTGTTGGTGCTTCACTATTGACATGATAGAAAAAAGTTGCATAAAAAATAGTTCGAGAAGCACATGTGAAATTGCAATATCCATTGTTTTTTTGTTAAAATAAAACATATGCAAGTTGCACTTATAAACCATGTATGGTGAAATATGCCCATATGACAATACATGTTCTTTATCCTATACAAATACTGGCATGACCACGATACAATTTATCTTGTACTTGAGATATGATATGTACAACAAAGATAATGCAAAATTATATTTCCATGTCTGAAAACATATCTGGGTAATTTGCCATGGAAAACCAAAATCTTGTATCATGGGCACAACAATCTGTGTAGAGAATAAATAACATATATTTCCATGGGTGGAAGCATATCTGGATACTTTGCACAAAAAACCAAAAATCGTTTAGCTATGGCCATGAAACTTTGTAATATTTTGTGGCTTGTAATATATTTTGGGTAGGGAAAAAAATTACACATTTACAACTATGGATGGAGAAGCACAAAGGTTCATATTTCTGCCTCTATTTTATTCTATTCGTTGAGTCCCATTTAATGTATGTACATATTACTTGTTCTCTGGTGCATACCAACTTCCATTCATGTTCATTGTATTTTGTGCATTCCCACATTCAAACAAACATAATAGCT
This sequence comes from Picea glauca, assembly GCA_000966675.3. Taxonomy (NCBI): domain Eukaryota; kingdom Viridiplantae; phylum Streptophyta; class Pinopsida; order Pinales; family Pinaceae; genus Picea; species Picea glauca. The sequence continues at coordinate 142,945 of JZKD02S0005460.1, forward strand.
AGAGAAAATGACGGAGTCTTGACTGCATCAATTGAAGAGGAGATAGACAGGTACATGCTTGTACTGTTATTTCATATCACGTTTTTTTGTATTTCTTTTATTGTCTGTATTTGTGTTTACCTACTTTATTGTATGTAGATGTTGTGTACCTTCCTACATAATAACTTATCTTCATTACATGTCTTCCTGCATACTAACCTCCTTCATGTCCATTGTATTTTTCCTGCATTGTTAAATTTAAACAAACAGAATGGTTGGAGAGCACGATGGACTCTTTGGAGGGAATGTAGACAAGGAGTTACTGAGGTGGATACCTGTGCTCTTATTTCATATTCTAGTGTTCAATATTTCATTTAGATATGTGTGCGATTTCATCAGATAAAATAAATTTTGTTGAAATTTCGTAAGGAAAAAAAACATTCATTTTTTTTTTTTTTGTAAGTTAGTTGTATTATATATAAAGGGCGTTCCTAGACCAAAAGGAGATACAAAGTACATAGAATATTCATGTTGTAGTTACTGGACTACCCCAACAGAGGGGAAACCAGTCCAGCTAGCATAGAAGTCAAACATAAGTGGTAGAATAGTCTAAATATATTGTTTGAGACTAACTAGACAACAACTAAAAAGTAGAAAGACTAGAGAAACTAGAAGTTCCCTCATGACCTCAAACATTTCATAGATGACCTGGCCAGGTGACATGGACAGCCTCGGACCATGGCTCCTCCTCGACATATGTCACTCTATTGTCCCACTGCTTCCCCGCGTCCATGCTTCCCCCGGTCTTGTTGACAACTGGCGAGGTATCCTGCAACGTGCAATGTGTTGTGACCATCTCCTTTTCCATATCCTCGTGCATGAATCGATTCTATTCATTCCCAGCCGAACGTTGCGCCTGGACGTTCCCCTCGTTGGTTGCATCCCCGGGTTCCTCCGCCGAAGCCGCACCTGCGATGTCCATGGGGAGAGCCTCTTGAAGAGAGGTAAGGAGCTAGAGAAGGACTGCTACCTTCTCGTCCACGACCAACAGACGGAATTGAAGAACCTCCACCCCCTGGTGAAGTTCAAAGACCAGGTTGAAAAGAATTTCCAGGCTTTCTTGGAGCTGAGTGTCAAGGAAAGAGTTCGGTGGCTGATTCTCTCACGAAGGAGGTTCTCCCCCAGTTTTCCCAGCAGAGTTCAGATGCGGTGGAGGAGGAGGCCTGAACCCTGGAGGATTAAGAGGAAGGCAAGAGGAAGAAGACGAAAGCTCAGGGACGATAGCGAGGCTATCAAAAAACACATTCATTTTATCTTTTATGGAAAATTTCAATTCCATAACAAAAAAAACTTTGATTCTATCCTTTGGAAAATTTCAATTTCATAAGAAAAAAACCATTGATTTTATCTTTCACATGGAAAATTTCGAATCATTCTAAGAAGATTTTATATGAAAAATATTTGTGTTGGATTTTTTTATGGACAATTGAAAGGTTGGATTTTTATTATTTTATTACGCCCATAGCCATCCCCTATCAAAATTGACTCATTAATAAACTTTTTAATTACAAATTTTAATTTTATGTCCATCAATTATGGATGTTGGGATATTCTTCGACGTCTTAAATCAATGGATGAAATTTAATGTTCATAACTTTTTCTCATTTATAAATGCATCTGTTAACGTGTTTACTTTTTCACATTTATTTAATCATATTAAAAAATTACTAACTCACCACCTAATTGTTATGTTTGAGTGATTAGATAACAATACCTTATGCCTCATTGCCATGCAACTCTCATATTGGGGAAATCATTTAATTTTTGTTTTTATCTTTGTGAAAGAGGTGGACATTTCAATTAACATGCTAGATTAATTGATAGAAACTTGGTGATAGCGCACTTAACCTAGCGTTTGACATTTTTCTAGCATTGTACTAGAGGTCGATAGCCTCATTTGATTTCCCATTTCATGCTATCCTTTCACCCTCATGAATCGAGGGGGTTTTCATTACCCTCACCATGTCATTCAAAGGAATCATCAAATTTTCCCTACAAGTTTAGATATGTCGATCTTCAATCCATGTTCCATCACGCTGATGATGTTCAAAGGATTAACCAAATGTGTGTTGCAAGTGCAAGTCTAGGTATGCACGCATTTTGATCTCCAATCCTGGCCTCTAAGTCATTCTACGGTTTGAGATGCATTTTAGAGTTGATCTATGATCTATGCATGTATTTAACCATTTATGTTTGCAAACTCAAATGAATAACTTAATTTTTTTTCATTGGATCTACTATGCAGTCTACATAGTAGACCTGTCGCTACTCCTAAATTTGTCGCAAGAAAGTGGATAACCAAGGTAGGCATCACAAACACAAGAATGATCCATAGTAGCATAAATTGAAAATAGCGTAGATGATGATTTCACTTCGCCTGAATATTTTCTAGTTATTTCTCACTTAGACCCTAACTCATAGTCATTATTGGAAAACCTAGCTCATGGACGTTTAGGTTAACTTAAACCATTTTGTACACATATGTAATATT
>JZKD02S0005460.1:145484-163042 GCA_000966675.3 Picea glauca
CGAGAAAAACTTGAAACAAAGAAAAATGAGGAAGACCTAAAACCTTCTTTGTATGTGCAGATAAGATGTCGCACTTCACTGACTATAATCAAGGGGGAGAAGGCAGTCTTCACCATCTGAATCGATTGCTCTAATGCCAAAAGTGTTATGGAATATTTTGAAGGCATCCATTCCCTCGTCTTCGTTAAAGTTCTGGTGAGTTCTTTACTCGTCAATTTTATGAATCCTTTGGGCCTGCCTGGTCGGAATTCATGCAGTATTTCGAGTTCAAAACCTGTCCCAGCTTGGTTACACACATGCATTACATTTTCCATATATCACAATCAAAATCCGTATTAAAAATCTAATTCGCGTTGAATCCCCTACGTTTGAACCACAAATTCAGGTTCCTTAACTAGGGTATACATTGCACTACTCTGCTCTGCATAGATATTACTTTCCATTGCTTCGTCTTTCTATCCTCGACCACCATTCCCGGCCTCCGAATTCTTAAAAAAATAATACCTGTAGCCCCCAGTGTGCACCCAATTCGAGCTAATGATTCTAACTCGTGACCTACGTCTGGCTAATGCCATGGAAGCGATCCCCAATGGCATACCCCGCTTTCGCTGTCCATGCCCTTCCAACAACAACAACAAAACATGGTCCTCACTGAGAGCAACGTGGATGGCCACGAGGGCCCCCTAAAAGAGGGTTGAGACATGGGTTAAGACAAGATTCAAACCATGCTCACCTACAAAAACAAAAAAAAACAGAAAGAAAAGGAAAGAAAGAGTTAGAGAGTCTCTTCAATACTTCCAAGTCCAACAAGCACCTACGGGAACAGATTTCGCAGAGAATGAGGGATAGGGGTTACGACAGGCACCCCACCATGTGCAAGCAAAAATGGTGGGCTCTCCTCAAATTATTCTCTAACAAGTCCTATTATGATAGTTTCACTCGGTCGATCAGTAGGTGGAGGGTCTGTCGGCTTACCAATCTTGTTACGACACGATTACGACACGATCAGTAGGTGGAGGCTCTCCCTTATGGGGAAGCTTTTGTCTTCCTTTTAGAGTTTAATTTTGGAATTTTCCTTCTTCATTTGCTTAGGCATAACTGAATTTATATCGTTTTCTTTTAAATCCATTTCTTAAGACACTCGTCGAGAAACAAACACCGCTACCACTCTACGAGGTGGAGAACATGAAATCTATAGCCAAAGCACTTGAGTGACTTACTATTTACTGTTTCATGAATAGGAGTTGTTGAGTGCCACAACACAATAATGGAGACGCTGAAACACTTACAGTGAAAATGAAAACAACACAATAATGGAGACGTTGAAACACTTACAGTGATTAATCTCAAGAGTTAAAAGTGATATGTGTAAGCACTTGGGCGACTTACTCTTACTGTTTCATGAATAAGAGATGTTGAGTGCCACAAAAACTATGAAAATGAAAACAACACAATAATGGAGACCCTGACATCTTCTTACGTAATAAAAATACACATACGCGCTTTTGATACACGCTCATATACCTATAAATACACATTCAGTCCAGTAACTCCCACGATCTGTCACTCGCCAAATAATTAGTCACTATTTTGACTTAGCACCACAGAGCTTTTGTGTTGCCAAATATGGAGAAAGCCACACAGGAACACCATACCGATTGCAGTCAAAAGAGCCCACAATTTAAGGGAATTCGATTGCGAAAATGGGGAAGCTGGGGCTCCGAAATCCGGATGCCCAAAACCAGAGCGAAGATATGGCTCGGTTCCTACAAAACGGCGGAGGAAGCCGCCCGCGCTTACGATGCCGCAGTGTATTGCCTGAGAGGTCCCAACGCCAAATTCAACTTTCCCGACTCTGGACCTTCCATTCCGTCGGCGTTTTCTCTTTCCCCCCACCAGATTCAGCTCGCCGCCGCTAGATATGCCCGAGACGAACTCCCTTCCACTTCGCCCTCTTCGCAGAATAACAACAATGGCGTCTCCCTTGCCTCTCCGTCGCGATCATCTTTGGTTTCAGAAACGGAATTGTGGAGCAAGAGCGAGCAGATATCGGAGGAGCGGGGTTTCTGGGAGTCTCTGTTCGACAGCAGTATGTCCCTCAATTTCCAGAATTTCCCGTTCATTGACGACACCTCCGCGTTGGACTTCATTCCGACTTGGCAGCAGGAGGAGGAGCAGGATGGGTACATCTCTGTAGACTTGTGGAGTTTTTGAGGAGTTTAAATAAATGAGTGATCACTCACAGGAATATATCCCAACGAATGGTCTACACAAATTTCTTGGTATCTTTCACTTTTCATTGCGGGACGTCTGGCAATACCGTACCATTTCAATTACTTTTCAGTTAGTAATCGGCAAGAAATATGGACTTACTCTGTAATTTCTAAGTTTTTATTTTTTTATTATATTTTTAAGATGAATTTTGTTTAAATTTTGATTAAAAATTTTAAAAAATTATAGTTTCAGTGATTGAGATTACATTCTGTAAATTACATATTCGGTTTTTAAGAGTTAAATCAATTTATATATTTAAAAACTAGATTAAAATACTATAAAATTATAATTTTATTAACAATTATATTACTAGATTTAGATAACCTTTAAACTACATTATTATTATTATGATGTTTTGTTTTTTCTTTAACAAATCAAAAAAAAATTCATTGTCCTCAACATTCATTATGATGTTTTGTTTTTTCTTTAACAACTCAAAAAAAGATTTTTTCATTTTTTCATTTTCCTCAACATTCATTCCAAGTGTATACATCTAATCATAATACCTAAAACAAACAATAACAACGACATCATTTATATTACCTTTGGAATATTATTGTAGATTTCATTGTCCTCAACATTCATTCCAAGTGTATACATCTAATCATAATACCTACAACAAACAATAACAACGACATCATTTATATTACCTCTCGAATATTATTGTGATGTTTTGTTTTGATGATTAAAATAAAAATATATATTAAATTGTGTAAATTGATTAAAAAAATAAAATTATTATAAATAATAAATATATAATAAAATTATTGGAAATAATAAATAAATAATTCAAAAGTATATGAGGTGTTTGGAAAGCCATTCATCAAAACATTGATCCCTGGTCCAACCTTAATTAGAAGGTTAATCTAGGTGTTGCCACCATGTACTGTAATCACAAAATGACAACACCTCGCACTCACTATTTACATTTTCTTTGCAACTTGTTAAGTATTTCATAGTTGGTAATTTAATTTGTGGAATTGAATGATGTATGCATAATGGAGGAGAAGTTTGCAATAGTAATTGGTAGAGAAATGAACATAGGAGAAAGTACAAAGGATTTTCTCCAAGTCCGTGCGACACTTGTCTCTCGTAAAAATGCATTCGTCGGTTTTCATCCATAGAAGAAGCATTGTCAATGATCCATATACAAAATAATAATATAATATATCATATGTCACATATGCATAAATGAAATACTCAAACCAATACAATCCAATCCCTAACTCAATCTGGAGTCCAAGGAGGTCCATTGATGCCATTGGCATCGACAATCTGTCAAGTGTCCTGAACACTCAAGAAAAAATTGTCAATAGCATATGTCAATACATATATATCAAAGAAGGTTAAATCACAATGGGAACTAAGAAGATAGCCCCAAACCCAAGTAAATAACCATCCATAAGAAACTCCTTTGAAATTGTAAGTCAAGATCAGGAAATTAGAGATGAAGGTGTATATTTGATGGAAGATCCACCTAACAACTAGAAGGATTAGGGCACAATTTCCTCGGAACTAGTTTTGGAGCAAATAATTCCCATCTCAAGTGAATCCCTCACTAGTGAGGCACCAACTGGCGAGGAGGAGGGAGAAATAGATATTGAAATAGACAAACGAGTGTTATCATGAGTAGATATTGTCGGTATAGAGGAAGCATATCATAAATAAGCATTGTTTTCCATACCGTCAGATTAGTTAAGGAAAGTACACAAGGTTTACATGAATTCATCAGGTGGGGATACATTTAGATCTGGTTGAAGACTAGGCATCCAAAAGGATCCCCTCAAAGACTCTCAAAAGAAGACAAAGGAAGAAAAAAGAAGAGGCGGAAAATATACTCAACAGTTGATCCAATATGTAGGCAGCTACATGGTGAACTTTGGATAGATCAATCAGATAACATAAAGATTCCCATGCAGCTCCCCAGCCTCGTCATCATGAAGATCATCTCATGGAACATCTTGGGACTCAATGGAAGAAGTAAGCAACTACTTCTTCGAAATTGTATAACAATAGAGAATCCATACATTCTCCTCATTCGGGAAATGAAATTTGTTGGTGATGAGGCACCATTTTCTTTAGCCAGATGTTGGAGACAAATCCTATTAGTATTCACGGATTCAATAGAAGAAACCGTAGGCCTGGCCATTCTTTGGTATCCAAACTTGGTCACTTTAGACAACTTATTCTCCACTCCTTGGTCAATTTTAGCTGGATACAGAGTCTTGGTCTCTGATAAGATGGGTACAGTAACAAATTTATATGGTCCCCCGACGCCAGGAGAGAAATACACATTTCTAAGGAATATTGAATGTCTGGGAGACATTATTTGAGGACAATGATGGATAATAGTGGGAGACTTCAATATGATCCTATCCCTAGACGAGAAAATGGATGGTATACGTAGACTAGATGTTGAAAGTGCCAACTTCAACTCTCTAATCCACACTATGCACTTAATACATATTGAAAATACTAATAGTGAATTCAAATGGACTAATAGGCGATCAGGCTCCCAACAATTTTCTTTCTTGTTTCTGAAGAAATGATTATGGATGATCTAGCCATGGAAGAAAAAATTCTAACAATAACTAGATCATTCCATTGGTCCATCCAGATTTGGGTTGATATCATCAACACTCCTAAGCATAGACCTTTTCGCTTTGAAAAAATATGGCTTACACATCAGGTATTTCAAAACAATGTGGGACAATGTGGTGATGTCTCATGGTACTTTGATGTATATATTTCAACAAAAACTCAAAAAATTCAAACAACACCTGAAAGAATGGAATAAAACTACCTTTGGAAATATCTTCCAGGAAAAGCAAGACCTCGAGAAATAGATGCAAAAAACTCAACAGTAAATTCTCACTCATGGGGAAATCAAGCAGATAGCAGAAGAAGAGACCCAAATCAAACAAAAGTTGAAGGAAAGATATGTCCAAGAAGAAATTTTATGGCGCCAAAATTGACACATGTAGTGGCTTAAAGAGGCGGAAAAGAAAACCAAGTTTTTACATCGATCTATGATTCAACAAAGGAACATAAACTGTATCTCCATCTTGGAGGACTCCTAGGTTCAATCCATATTGACTCATTTCGAAATAGAAAAGGAATCAGTGGACTATTATAAGGACCTATTAATAGATCCATGTCGGTACAGATCAGATGCCATAAGGAAAATCAGCTGCCATACACCAACTCTTATCTTAGAGTAATAGAACATGGCCCTCACTAAACCAATCACCCTGGAAGAGGTGGAAACAACCATAAAGGAAATTCCATATGTGAAATATCCTAGTCCAGATGGTTTCACTATATATTGTTTTCACCACTGTTGGCATATAGTTAGAGAAGAGGTTTGGTAGCTCATTGAATATTCTAGCTACTTAGGTCAATTACTTCCGGCAATCAATACTACTTTTCTCACTCTAATCCCGAAGGAGGAGTGGGTCACACATACCAAACAATTCCAACCCATACCTTTATGTAATGTTATCTACAATATTTTAACCAAGGTAATTTCCCTAAGACCGAAACCTATCCTTCCTTTTATCATTTCAAAGGAGAAATAGGGATATGTGGAAATTCATCAAATTATGGACAGTGTCATCCTAGTGCATGAGGTAATTCAATCTCTAAAAACTTCAAGTACATTTCTGGCATGCTAATCAAATTGGATATTTCAAAAGATTTTGATAGATTAAGTTGGAAATATATTCATTCTATCCTCTTCACTTTTGGTTTCAACGTTAACTGGGTTCAATGGATTATGAATCTCACCTCATCGACATTTTTCTCTATCCTAGTCAATGGCATTCCTTCATATACCTTCTCTCCTACATGTGGCATACATCAAGGGGATTCTCTATGCCCCTTGCTCTTTGTCATAATGGTTGAATGCCTAGGTCACTATATCAAAGCGACCATTGATGAAGGTTCTTTAAAAGGATTTCCCCTTCATGGCCTTCAACCCCCTGTCTCTCATAGATAATTTGTGGATGATACCTTAATGATGGGCTCCCCTACTTTCTAAGAAACCCATTGTATTATCAACATCTTGGACGACTTCAGTGTTTCCTCTAGAACTTCTATAAATACTAATAAATCCTATATTTTTTTCTTCGATACCCCTTGAACCATGCAAGACAACATCACCAAAATCCTTCATTTCACTCGAAGCTCCCTTCCATCCAAGTACATGGGCATATCTCTCATCAGCAATGCTCTCAGGAACATTTTATGGGAGGGATTGTTAGATTCCCTAGAAAAAAGACTCAACTCATTGACCTTTCGATCCCTCAATTCACCTGATCATCTGATCTTTCTCAAATCCGTTCTCCAATCCATTCCTCTGTATATGTTTTCTGCACTAGCCACACCCAAATTCATCCTGAAATCCATAAGAAACATCCAAAGAAATTTCCTATGGAAAGGCACCAAGGAGGGTCGTAAATGGGCTCTTGTAACTTTGGAAACATTATGAAAACCAAATATTTCGAGAGGTCTCAAGCTGAGAGACCCCTCGATCCTCAACAATGTTATGAGAGCCAAAATATGGCAGCGTTGGCTCAAAAATTCAAGTGATATATGGGCTTAGATCTAGTGAATAAAATATACCCCAATGACAGAAGAACTATATATCATAAGATAGAACAAGGATAAAGTTGATTCCCTAATTTGGAACATAGCAAGGAAAATCACTCCTTGGTTCGTGACCATGCATTTTGGGAAATCCATAGTGGACATCAGGCGTTGTTTTGGACAGACACATGGCAACATCATCCCCCTCTTTCCAACCAAGATCATCTATCTGACATTTGAACTCAGACGCAACAACTAGGATTGACCCATGTAGAGAACTACTGGCTACCTGATCGCTCATCTTTCATGTGGAGGAAATGGAGATCTTCCCCACCCAACCTCAACCTATCAATAAATGTTGACATGAAGTCGTGGTGGGATGTGGTGCTCCCAGAAAAAAATTGAGTCAAGGAAGGACCGGACATCCTATGATGGGGGTATCGACTGAAAGGATCATTCTCCATCAAAGAATCTTATGAACTGAAGATGGATTTTTCCAACATGGCAAAGGATAAAATATGGAATAACATCTAGAAGCTCAACCTCTATCCCAAGGTTTTCTCCTTTCTATGGCTGGTAGCGCATAGGCGCATACTATCCTGGGATAATATTAGAATGTGAGGTTTCATGGGACCCTCTTTCTATCCTCTTTTCCAACAACAGGATGAAACTCTGGAGAAATTACACAAGAATTCTCACTATAGCTATCTCATTTGGGATCAGGCTACCCAGATCATGTGAACCTCAGATTGTTTAAGAAAAAACATCAATGAAACTCTAGCCATCTGGAGACTCTCAACCTTCAAAAAAAAGATCCTCAATAGAATCTAACAACTAATTCTAGGCCTTGTCTTCTCGAAAATGTGGAAGGAAAGAAATCAGAGGATCTTCAAATCCAAACAACTACACTGGGGTGAAATCTAGACCAAAATCAAGGATTGCATTATGGAAATGGTCAGACTCACAAAATGGAAGAAGGAGGACCTAGCTTGTGATCACAATGAATTGACTATCTTTCATCAATGGGACCTTTGTCTAACACCTACATTGTATCCGATTCCCAATCGATCTACTTCCTTAGAAAGAAAGAACCACTTGATTTTCCCTCCCTAGGGCTTTGCTAAACTAAACTTTGATCGGGTTACTAAAGGAAATTCAGGTCTAGCAGGTTTTGGAGTGGAAACGAAGGATGCTCAAGACCAAATACTTCATTTTATGGCAGGAATCCTAGGATCCAACACCAATAATGCAGCAAAATTGTGGGCCCTTATCAGGGGTATTCAAACTACCATCCAAAGACAGGGCTTATGGGTCATAATGGAAGGAGATTCCCAAATCATTGTGACTATGGTATCTGGGTTTCTCAATGGAGCAGTATCAAGTAAGGTCTCCCCAAGTTGAAGACTTATCAACAATATCGAGCTGCTCAAATATCTCCTCTTTCCCAACATGGTTTTAATCCCCTACGTTGTAAGAAGGACGAACAATAAGATAATTGATAAGCTTGCCAACAGAGGAGTCCTAAGGGAGGGAATGGACTAGGAATGCAATCCTCTTCTCGTCCCTGAGGATCCCCTCCTCCTAGAACGCATAGATCTCACAAAGCAACAAGTCCCTTCCCTGGATGGGGTGCTACCACGACATGATGTGCATTAACCTGTGATATGGAGGATCACCCACTTGGTGGAAAATGTCTTTAATTGCCTCGAAAACCATGACATCCCCCCTCCTATGGAATACATATTGTATCTTTATTAATCCTAGGCTTAACGACATGGTCCTTATGGTTAAATGACTTTGGATGAGTCGATGTTGGTGAGGATGGTGGAGGTACCACAAAATCATGGGCATTACTTCTATGCTTGTGGAAAAATACAAGAATGCGAGGGAATCTACAACCACCATTTATGACATTCAAAATTAGAGTTGGTTAGGTGATGAGTTTAAATTTTCTATTCATCACAAATGGAGGTATATCTCATGCATCTGTATTGCAGTGGCTTATGTTCAGACAATCCCCATGGTTCGACAACGAGCTCATTATAGTAGGGGTAGAAAAACTCGTCGTGCTCAAAGGGATTGATCCTTGCTAGAAGGAAATCTGGGCTCCAGCAATGTGCAACATCCTCCTGAAACATCCATAGAATGTAGGTGCCAAGTTGAATGGTTCGACCTGGAAGGTCACTTCCGAGGTTATGGTCCTATTCATTTTTCTCCACCTCCACCACTAGCAGGAAGTCCTCCAGGGAGAAATCAACCAAGTGAAAGTGAAATGGGTCATGGGGGAACTTCATCCCTGAATTATGTCTTAGAGGAGCCTCAGAACAATCAATGTTTGGGTCCTTCCAACAATGGGAAGGCGCTAGAGATTATGCAACAACTTCTCGTCAAAATTCATCGGAAAATGGCACACATCAGCTTCTACATGGATCTCATAAACCATTGTTTCTCAACGCTCATGACCTTATATGTTCGTCCAATTCCTCAACAATTGTAGGCCTTTCTACTAATGCAAGATGCAATGCTCCTTCAAGTTCCCATTCGTTTAAATTCGTCAGCTTAGAGCAACACTGCCTCAGATTCTCCAGGTCATGAACATGGTCTATAAAACATTTACCATTGGTTTCTATGTCACTTTTTCTAAGCTATTTTAGATGACATGCTATATTGTTTTAGTGGGTTCGATTTTGGACATAGTTTTTGAATATTTAGATGGAAAACTTTCAAATTTGAGATGGTGAATTCAGACTTTGAAACTTTGTGGAGCACGGATGGTTTCCTTTTTATGGTAGCCCCAAATTTACTAAAAGATTTGTATATGTCTAAAAACTTTTGGTTGTAATATAAAATCTTACTTAACAAAAAACAAATTAATCCAAAAAACAAACATACACTAGAGTTATTTACGTTTCATCCATAGTTACTAAATTTGATTGTATTGGAGAAAAAAATATGAAAATTTTGTTAATTCTATTCGAATAATGAATACTTCGATGAAATTTGGTTCGGTTCGATGAGGATTTTGGATTCTTAGGGACTTTCTCGTAAATCCATGTCTATAAAGAGCTCATTAGTGCATGGTCAAATCCATTTCCCCCCTAACACTCTCTATGTTTGTATAAGGGAAAGCCTATAGTTTGAAATAAGTCTAGATTGACAAAATTGCTAGAACTATATCATCCTAGTCATATGCTCCACATTACATGTTTTAGTCAATGCACGTTCCAAGATCATATTAAATGCTTCAACAATCATAATCAATTGTTTTGTTGAGTAACGACAATAATGATTAGATCATTGTCTAGATTCGTAGTATAGGTGGTTTAATAGTGGAAGAAATTAACGAGAAATCCATGCTTCATAATGTAATCCACACATATTTGGAGTAATATTGGCCTGAATACATATAAATAGGCATGGGATTGCATGTAGGAATAAGGGGAAAAACTAAAAAATAATGTGTAGATTTGAAAAAACTTCCAAAATCATTGATAGAAAGAAAGCATGCTAGTAGGGCATTGTTCCTTCTTTCAGTTGGAGACGAAACTATTCATATTTTTAAGTACTTGTTGAAATAGGTCCCGATCAAGTATTCAATAAGGCAGGAATCCAGGGTTTGGCACCATAATGTTGAAATGCAAGCAAAGCAATCAATTCTATCACTTTTTGTTGGTCGTAAGGAATGAATTTATTTAGAAATTAACACAGTATTATTGAGGGAATCTCAGTAACTTATCTGGTCTTTTAGTCCCTATACTCTTCCAGAATAAGATCTATCAACCAGGCAGTGAGGAAGTCGGGATGGGGTGAGTTAGGGAGTCAGGAAACCGGGATGGAGTATTAGATAAATAAGTTTTGAAACGATGAGGGGTTTTGTAGGGAAGAGATGGGTGTTGCTTCTTGGTGAATTGCACTTCTAAGAGGTTACATTATTAGAAGTTATTCAAATTTCATAAAAAAGTTGAACAAAATGCATAGTTAATCTAAGAAGCGAAGTATATATATCTAAGTCTTTAAGATGTATAATGTCTTGAATTGAAAATTTTGTATTCGAACTTGATAACTATGATTTCATCACACTAACATACTATTTAGAGAAATCAAAAATTAAAATTATGAAATGGAAAACATAAAAAACTATTTAAACAAATAAAAAATGTCATGAAAACATGAATATTACCTATTAATAATGCCATATTTAATGGATAAGGCAGAATGAAAGATAATATTTCTTATTAAAAATTTTAATAATTAAATCTGATAATGCAAAATAATCAATAATAATATATTAATTACAATGACCTAATACATAATATAAACCAGTATACTCTCTCATGTTATAAATCACATCATACTCAACTAGAAGAAAAAAAAGTGAATAGACATAATATAAATCCATATACTCTATCATGTTACAAATCACATGATTAGATACAAATGCTTACATACAATGAAAAATCACATATTAGATACAAATGTTTACATACAATGAAAAGAAGAAAGAATGATTAGACATAGTATAAGCTCATATACTCTCTAATGTTATAAATCACATTATTTATTTATTTATACAGTCTCTAATATTATAAATCACATCATTTATTTATTTATTGTTACACTAATTTCTGGATAAGATTCTTTGTTATATTTATTTATTGTTACACTAATTTCTGGATAAGATTCTTTGTTATATTATAGTATAATTATTTAGTAATTATACTTTATATAAAATATCATGTATTTATTATCTCAATAATTCTTAGATAATTTTTTTGTTGAGAAAATATTAATATACATTATTATAATAGCATTACAAAGCATTATGAAATTTTTATATATTTTTAAGGTATAAAACACATAAATTTTTATAAGATAAAAGTATTTGAGATAGATAATTTAAATAATATTTGACTATTTAAGTGGTTAATTTAAATAATCTTTGACTATTTAAGTGGTTAATTTATATTATTATAATATAAAGTTTTGTAATTAAATTAATTTATACTATTGTAAAACACTTGAACAAGACATAACAATTAAATTATCTAAGTGAAAAGAAAAAGTCTATTATCAAATCATGATGATAAAAAGGGGAATAGAACTTCCAACTCATTCCATGAGATAATATTGGTCCTAATTTGTAAATGAGCTTATATTTTTGGGCATATGATAGGTAACAAGGAATGATGTTAATTTTAGTGATGTTGTAAAACATTTGGAATGTTTTTTTGTGTCCGAGTTGAAATGATGTAAATTAAGGATGTATTGTTTTGAAAACTATAGGACTCATGATTGATTGTACCCAAATCCTTAGAACCTTGGTCTAATTTGGAGGGCCTAAACATAAGTAGGTTGTTATCCCTAGGTTCTTGTAAGCTTGGTAATTGCTGAACTGCAATATGTTGCGGATTTAAGATGTGGAAGCGAGTTGTATGGTCGAAGAGCATATTTGGCTGTCATCGCTTGAAGAAATGTGAGATTGAATGTAAACGAGATTTAAAATGTGAGAGTAAATGTTGACTTCTGGAGATTATTCCCCTTGGAAGCTGTGACTCACCACGACTCACGAAAAAACAAATTATTTCGTAACGCATGACGTCGATGTAAAGATGTTGATGTTGTATTTTGATCATTGTGAAATTATTTATCTCCCTCCGATGTAGAAAACATCTCTAGACACAATAACTCACCATCTATGTTATTTCACCTTACATTATTAATTATTTTTTAAAAATATTTCAACTTTCTTCATTTTACATCATCTATCCTCCTTTTCATATAAAGTTTGAAAATTACATTATCAATTATAATTACTTTTTTAAGAAATATTTCAACGTTCTTCATCTTACATTATCTATTCCCCTTTCATACAAATTTTCAACGAAAAGTGACTTTGAAAAGTAGAGATACTTTTCATAATCAAAATAAATTATCCCCGTAAAGTGATGCCATAGTTAGTTTGTAAGTACACAATGTTGGATGATTCCATAACTTAATTGACTTTGAAAATACGGGCCATGGTTGGTTTGCAAGTACACACTTCTCTGAAAGTGATATGCCTCGTAAGCATTGACATACTTTATAGTTGACATTCTGGATCACTTTCTTAAATCAGGACACGATGGACTTTCTTATGTCTACATTCTCTCCATGGTCTTCCTACCAGTGACACAGGTGATCACTTTCTTTCTAGAAGTAATGAAGACACGATGGTCCTTTTAATATACGTCATTTTATACATAGACTAACCACATCCATATCATACGCGCTTTTGATACACGCTCATATACCTATAAATACGCTTCCATTCCACACATTCAGTGCAGTAACCCCTTAATATTATTATGATGTTTTGTTTTCGTGATTAAAATAAAAATATATATTAAATTGCGTACGTTGATAAATAAAATAAAATTATTGTAAATAATAAATACATATAAAATTATTGGAAACAATAAATAAATTATTCAAGAGTACATGCGATGTTTGGAAAGCCATTCATCAATTCTCTAAATCAAAGATGAGGCCTCTTTATAAGAACTATATTTTAAATGTGCAAATACTTTTAGTGATTAACAAGGTTGAGTGGCAGCATAGTCTCTATTAAAGAGGTTAGAAAGAAAATTGTGAAAAATGGGGTCCAATTGTAAATGATGGAAGGTGCAGAATGTATATCACGGAAATGTTGTGTGTAACATGTATATCACGGAACATGACGGTTGGCATGTAGAGCACCATTTATTTTTTTGAAAGTATATAACAAACATTTATTTTTTGAAAGTATATAACAAAGAACAAATTTGTTGACAATGGAAGAATAAATTTGGAAATTTAAATGCATTTGCCATATGGACTGGTGAAACATAAAAATGTATGAAGACATAAAATTAAAAGAATATAAGAAAACAATCTTATTTGAAATATGTAAAAAGATAAAAGTTTGTTACATGCTACTGGAAATTTTGAAATATATATGAGGGAAATGTTGTGTGCAAAATGTATATCACGGAACATGGGGCATAAGAATGCATTTGCAAACATGTGGTATTTTATTTTGAAATATATGAAAAAATAAAATTCTGTTACATATAAAAAATTAAATGCATTTGTCATACAGACTGGTGAAAGATAAGAATGTATGAAGACATAAATTTAAAAGTAGATAAGAAAACATTTTTATTTGAAATATGTCAAAAAATAAAAGTTTGTTGCATACCACTAGAAATTTTGAAATATACAAAAAAATTAAAGTCTGTTACATGTAAATCAGAATTTCAATGTGTTTGTCATGTAGACTAGGATTGGGGCTCCCGCGCACCATTAGAGAAATATATACAAGAAACATGATTGTAGAATGAAGATAGAGTGCAATACTTGCAAAAAAAATAAATCTAAAGGTATAAGTATTTGCCTACACATCTATATTTAAGAAAGTGGAATAACTGGGTTGATACAGAAAGCAAGATGCGATCAGTAGACTTACAATGAGAGTACATATGAGGGTTTTCGTTATTTTCTTCCAGCTTCCATTTCATTGATGTCGTTGACGATTGCGGTTTCAATGATGTCGTCGACGACTGCTGGAATCATGGAAACTACCTGTTTCCTTTCATCGGTGGCCTGTTTCAATTGTATTTCAAGCCATTCTTCAATGTAGCTTCTCATTGGGGCAATGCTGATTTCATTCCAAATTCTTATGTTGAAAAGATCATTTTCTAATTCTCGGAAGTCGATAGAAAGATTAGAGAGAGCCTGCTGAATTTCCTCATTCTATACTGAATATTTAACTAGCCAGTCGTGGACGTGAGCTTAATCAAATTGAAGGATATTGTAAAACTTTTCCAGAGACAAGGTCTTAAACATAACAACCTATTTATTGAACTCTTGCCTGGTTAAGGGAAAGGAGTTTGCGATTAAGTCGGGGTCTTGGAAGTCGTTGGTTTTCCCAGCTAAATCTATATTTGACAGCTTTGTGAATAATTTATCTTTCTTGGATATGGCTTGTTCACATGACTGAACAATGAGATGCAAGTTCTTCACTTTTTCTTTCCAACATGCATTCAATTGACCAATCCAGGTTTTGGATGGAAGATCTTGTTCTCTTCTTTTTGTTTCTTTCATATTGTTGACAATGGTGTCAAAAGGAAGCACTGTTTTTAAAAAGAAATTTTCTTCATCTTGTAACTCGTCCTGCAAACGTTTGAGAAAACTAGGTGCCCTAGTTCCAAGGGAAGTGATGGCTTGTGATATTTTCCACGCTTCGGTAACCAGTTCCATTCTTTTGTTGATATTATTCTCCACATATCCTCTACAAGATGCGAGCAGGGTGGAGGATGCTTTTACATTGGCTGCAGGGGTGGCAGGCATGGCTATTGCCAAAGGATTGACAAGCAATGACATAGGAATGAAAGCATTTTCCAATTCCTTAACCCGATCCTTCAGTTTGGCATTTTCGGTCTTGATGCCTCCAATGGAATCATGAAGTGCTTCTCCGCTCGTGATGTGAAGTTGACAAATTTGGGACAGCCGCATGTTGGCAAGGTGAACCTCTGAACGGGATTTTCCTTTCTTATTTTTAACATCTTTTTTCTCAATTATAAATTTTTTGGACTGGCTATCAAAGACAACACTCTGGAAGATGAAGGATTCATCTTCGTCAAAATTTTGGGTAAAAAATATGTCCATTGGATGACTATGGTGGATGGCTTGTGAGGGGTCATCAAGGAAGTGAGGCATGCTATCCAGATCAGTGTCAAGTTCCATGTTTTCACTGTGAATTTCCGGCTCTTGCACCTGCCCCACATTTTTTTTTCTCTTCTCTACTAGAAGCTTGTGAGAACTATCAATTTTAGAGTGAGGAGGGTCGTTATGTCCTCCTCCGTTTGAAGAACTCTAAGTTTTTTTTTTGTTGTGGTGGGCCGTTGGAGCGATGCTCTATGATGTCGTGCATTTTGGAGTGTTATTTTCTGATTGAACACTCTTGTCACCAGGGACTTTCCCCTGTTGTGAGTACAATTTAGTGCAACTTTGCA
The DNA here is from genome assembly GCA_000966675.3 of Picea glauca. Taxonomy (NCBI): domain Eukaryota; kingdom Viridiplantae; phylum Streptophyta; class Pinopsida; order Pinales; family Pinaceae; genus Picea; species Picea glauca. Next base: position 161,378 of record JZKD02S0005460.1, read on the forward strand.
CTATGTCTACGTCACTGACATCAGAGGTAGGACCATTGCCACCACTGTCTCTGTTTTCAGGCAGGTGTCTTTTTAAAAAACAATCTCCAAGGCCAAGTCTTTGTAAATGTTGTCAAAATATATTATAGGGGTTGAACCCTGTTATGATTTCAACATATCTTAGGTTGGAGATGCTAGAATGTGTTGCGAATTCATCAATTTTGTTGACATTTTTCAACACGAACTCCCCTACTTTCCAAGGCAGAGGAATGAACTGTTTTTTTTTCTTCCTTTGCAACAGATGGAACCAGTAGCTGTATTGGCATGCTACTTTTGCAACAAACATTATGTCTGTAATGTGACATGGAAGGAGAGCAGGTTTTTCTGTGGAGCCAAAAATTCTCATGAAAATGTAATTATGCAAATATTTGAGTGTCCCCTTGTTGTCCAAAAAACTGGTTTCTTGTTCAGATATGCGGGGACCATCTTCTCCTAACAACAAAACTTTGAAAACAGACACGAAGCCATTAAGAACTTCATAAAAATAGTGGGAAGCCTTGTGCTTCCACAAGGCCTGGTACCAGAATGTTATTAGGTGGAATTCGTAGTTAACATTCTTTGACAAAGACAGTTGTGGAAATCGATAGGAATGCGCTATTGCAAAAACTAAATAGGACAACATATAAATTGTTTTTATCTTTTGAAGCTTGACAATTGGGAATAGATTTCATGGGAAATTAACCTGCCCCAATAAAAAATGGCTTGTTCATTAACTATGAAATACAAAATATAAATAGTCATCCGGGAAACAGTTGTTGTGGACTCTTGTCCCGTTATTCTTGTAAACAACTAGGAAATTTCGCAAAATGGATTTCTAAATGAACTAACGTGGAAGCTTGTAATATCTTCAGGAACTAGAAGCGGGTTTTCAAAAAAATGGGGCAAGAGGTCCAACCCATTATTATGCTTTTTTAGGAACTATTTGCAATCTTCTCCTTTGAATGCCAAAGTTGGCTCCGACAATTTTAATATATGGTGGAAGACCTGAGGTGACAAAGAAACATAAGAGCAGTCCCACAGTGGAATGATTCTTTTGTATGAAATAAATTTATCGACGCACCAAGAGATCGGGTCCTTACAATCAAAAACCTCAAGGACATAGCCTGCATGAGCAATCTCAAAGGTCCAAATTACTTGGTTCTCTGCGATAGAGATTGAGCAATAAGAATATTCTCTGGACCATTAGAAGTTCTGGTGCTCGCGCCCGAAGATGTTCATTGTATCTCCACAGAATTGTCATCGAGCTGATGCCATAGGTTTATGAGAATGTTGGTTTTCTCTAGATGATGGTTTAAATGAACAGTTAGAGTCGATAATGTAACTCTCTGCTAAATCTTGGTTAAATGCTTATGAATGGGAAAGATCCTCGAGCCTTTCGTTGATTATTGACAATCTGTATGGGTGGTGCATGATGAACTCTTAGCAGTAAAGATTACTTATTGCATATTTAGAAATGCGAAAGTTGGTGGGTACGGTGAAGAGAAATTAAGGATTGGAGGTTTCGTGAACGTGCGGAGGCCACGATGTGCGAATGAAATTTAATGATTTTGAAATCAACACTTGGAAGGAATAATATACCCCCCCACAAATCTTGGTTTAATGCGCATCAATAGGAGATCTCCTCGA
>JZKD02S0005460.1:182079-201532 GCA_000966675.3 Picea glauca
TTCTACAATTTGAATATATTGTGATCTCCATGTGTTGATGAATCTTGTATGCACTTAATAACTCAATAAATCAGTAGTAGTTAGTGATTCCAAGAAATAATTTGGCTTGGGATCACCACAGAGTCCATCATCCTCTCTAACAATTATGTTTGTTTAAATGCAACAATGCAGCAAAAACACAACGGACATGAAGTAGCTTAGTATGCAGGAAGACATGTATCAGAGATAACCTATAATGAAGAAAGACATATAAAAGAAACAAAAACATGGTTATTTACCCGTGAAAGAGGCCATCGTCATCTGCAACTGTTCTGTTTGTTTAAATGTAGCAATGTAGTGAAAACACAATGGACATGAAGCATGTTAGTATGCAGGAAGGCATGTAATGAAGATAAGTTACCATGTAGGAAGGCACACAACATATACATATAATAAACTAGGTGAACACATATACAAACCATAAATGAAATAAAAAACAACACAATATGAAATAACAGTACAACCATGCACCTTTCTATATCCTCTTCAACCGATGCAGTGAAGATTGCCTCATTTTCTCCAACTATTTTGTTTCTTTGAATGTGGGAACACACAAAATACAATGAAAATGAATGGAATTTGTATGCACTGGAGAACAAGCAATACGTACATACAGTAAAACAGACTCAATGAACAGTCTACAAGATAGGCATAAGCATGAACCTTTGCACTTCTCCATCCATGGGTGTAAACGTGTAATGTTTTTTTCCCTGCCCAAAATATATTACAAGACACAAAATATCACGCAATTGCATGGTCGTAGCTAAACGATTTCTGGTTTTCCATGGAAAATTATCCAGATATGCTTCCACCGATGGAAATGCATGTTCTTTCTCCTCTACACAGACTATTGTACCCACGATACAAGTTTTTGGTTTTCCATGGCAAACTACCCAGACATGCTTCCAGACATCCAAATATAATCTTGCAGAATCTTTGTTGTACATATCATATCTCAAGTACAACACAAATTTGTATCGTGTGCACACCAGTCTATGTAGAGGAGGAAGAACATGTAATGTCATATAAATACATCTCACTATACATGGTTTATAAATGTAGCTTTCATATTCTTTATTCTAACAAAAAAACAACGGATCTTGCAATTTCACATGTAATCCTCGAACATTTTTGCATGCAACTATTTTATTTCATGCCAGCACTGAAGCACCAGAAAAATCTCACAGAAGAACATATATCGACCTCGAAAAAAAGGGAAAATAACACAACTGCATGTTGACTCGTGGGTGTAGGGGCTGAACACCATAAAGCGCCCCAAAAAACAGTAATAATCCAAAAAAAAAAGAAAAAAAAAATCTCCAACCAACCCCGTTGGACCCCAACCCTACAAGCCCAAATCAAACAAAAGAAAACAGCAAGAACCAAACTAGCGAGAAAGCATGAACAGGATGAACTACACCCCCATGGCCCCAAAGTGTAAACCCGAGCCAAACAAACAGAACCAACAACCCACGAACCAACGAACCATCAAGAACCACCGAGCCAGTAAACAACATATGTATCTCCAACGATTACGAAACTACAACCCAAGCACAGAAGGAACCAGAAACATATGAGGACCATGCCAATACAAATAAGTAAACATTCTTACTTGCAAACTGCAAACACTAAACAACAAACAAGGAATAGAAAGTGAAACTATCGCATCGAAACTTACTCTGAAACGATGAAATGAAGAACCACAGGTCTAATCGCGAACTAACCAACAAAAAGTAGCAACCGACAAACCATCAAAGAAGAAGCAGTCACCAAACCAGTAAACAAAGTATGTAGCTTCAACGATGACGAAATTGCATTGCAAAGGTAGAAGAAGGATGAAACATACAATGGCTATTGAACTGGCGATGGACAACAACACTGTGCAAATTCATTGTAATTGTATGGAAAATTTAGAGGAAAAATGTACTCCGAGAAGCATATTTATGTAAAAATGTACCTCGCGGTATGCAAACATTTATGTTGTCAATCCTGTTTGAGAATGTCGCATCATGTAAAAATTTAAGCTGCCAGGCCTATTGAGGCATCTCGAAAAATGTGTCAATACATTTCAACAAAAATACATCTGGCAAGGACGTTATAAACTTTGGAATTCTCAATCACTATAATGCTTTGATATCAAACCATTTCAATATGCTTAGTACATATCAAAACTTAGGTATATATTCAGCTACCAGAAAATGCTAATACAAACATTCGAACTAATGCTAGCATTAATCCACCTTCAAGCAATCTACAGGAAAAATATATGATTCAAAAAGACTGTATACAAGAAAAAGTTTGGATATGTTGCCATATAAAACATTGGGAATAACAAAGCTGACAATGAGACCTCCAATCTCTTATCCAATTAGATCAGTACATATATGGTACTTTTTATTATATAAAAATATATGCTTTTAATTCCCTAGCTCCAACAATAGGTAATATGCAAATATTTATGGTCAAAGGACAAACTAATATGTAGTCAACTAATTATCGATCGCTATAGTCCCTCTATGCCTACGGTAGGGACTAATAAGAACTATATAATAAATTATGTGCGCACATTATCTATGTAGTATCTCATTCAAATGTCTGAGACGTTCCATAAATTTGTGGGGCTGAAGAAGCTGTAGCCCCCTTAATGTTCCTCCTTCCAAGTTGGATTAACTCCAACACCGAAGCCTCCTCAATGCCAGTGTCTCTCTCGCCTTATTAGTCCCTTCACTATAGCGTCCGCCTTCACGGTCAACTGTCATTGACTGGGTATTAAAGAGTGGTTTTGTGACATTATTTGGTGGATTTTTCATTTTTTTAAAGAGTTTTCCATATGTTGTGAATCATTTTTTTTTTTTTTAAATATTTTTTTTTATATAATTTTTAAAATTTATATTCTCTTTTTTTTATTGGCCTCAAGTTATTGACTGGGACTAAATTATTTTTTGTTTTATTGGCCCTCAAGTTATTGACGGTGACTAAATATCTTTTTTTATTGACCCTCAAGTTATTGACGGAGACTAAATATCTCTAGTGGAGGGAAAATTTATAATATAAAATTGATTTAAAAAATAAATAAAATCGATTTAAAAAATAAATAAAATTGATTTGTTCTTAGTTTCTAAGCTTCTACTGATAGTTGTTGTTGTTGCAGTCTATTTATTGTTGTCGTTGCAGTCGATGCCATCCCGTGGAAATCTGCATACAATTCCCTTACAATATGAGATGGTATCGTGATTGTTATATATTCCTTTCTTTCAACACATTATATATTATATAACAATGATATATCTACCTATAAAAAAATACTATATTGTATGGTGATTGATTTTTTGGTATATATATATATATATATATTCATGCTCATAATTCCACTTTGCACATGCATAAGGTTTTATTCAAAGGTGAGCATATAGGTTGGCTTATTGTACTATCTTAAAAAACCTCACCAAGTCGAATCTTCCCTCAATATTATATTCTAATGAAATTATAAGCTTACAATCATTTATCAACAATTTGGAATTTAGTTTCAAAATATATACAAACATTATAAGATATTTGAAGTATGGCATTGTTTTTTACATAGCATTTATCAAGTTCACTTGGTGCCCATTTCAAAACACATACTTTTCAATAACATCTATTCCCCATCCTTAGACTTGAAAATAAGATCTAGCCACATCTAGTTAATTGTTGACAATTAAATTTAAGTGTACAATTAACAATAACAGAGATATGATGACTAAAATAAAACCCAATACATTACAAACCTTCGACATGCTTAGTAGGTAATGTATGGATCTAGAGATTAAGACCATGCTATATTCATTGATTAACACAACTTTTCCATCATTGTTAATTCTTGTACTTACATTTACTTTAGAATGAAATGTCAAAAATACCTAAACAAACAGTAAAAGCAACAAACAATCAAACGTAGAATAAAAAAATATATGATAATATCCATCCAAGTGTTTTGTTATTAAAAGTTATGCAAAGTCCCCCATCATGTCTTTGAGAATAAGGTAGTAGGATATTTGTAACTTATCAGACAGAAAATCGTATGGGCTTGTTTTTCTCTATCTCACCCTTTTGTAGAGCACCAACAACCCTTATGTCGTCGCATACGCATAAGGGTTATTGGCTAAAACAATAAGAAGGCATTTATCAAAAGAGAAGAGCCTCTACTGCAACAAGAAGTGGATGAACTCCTTTTAATGGGTATCGTCCATCAACATACATATGCAAATCCTATAGCTGCTTATTTCATTAATTTCTGCAGTTTGTCTACATGCAACACTAACAAATTATTATTATTGATTAATTTTCATATGTTATAATGGTTGATTGGAAATATAATTTCATTGTATATTTGTTTGTTCTATTTTAGGCCCATTCTTTTGAGTGCATGGATGATGTTGAACTTAAGAAATGCGTTCAAATTCATCAACCCTCCTAGAATTCCCAAGAAAAAACACCAAGAATGAAACAAGTATTCATCATAATTCTCAAGAAAAGACACCAAGAATGAAATAGGTATTCATCATCCAGTTTCATTCATAAAATATTCAAATTTCCACCAATGTTCATGGATTTTTTAAAAAGAAATTAATAATTGTATATCCCATTTCAAATAGTTGATTTGGATCAAATTCTTAAAGAATATATATATTTTTTGATAATGTAAACATTTGAAGTAAAGTTTGCATCTTAATGGATTTATAGGAGTAAATCTAAGTTGATATCATTTTTCTAACAGAAAAAAGAAATGATTTTCTATAAGAAGATAATAATGCGAGATGAGTGATTTAATGTAAAATCTACTCAATATTATTTAATTAATATTGTTAATGTTTAATATTAGTGTTGCAATATATTCAGTTGTCAAAATTATGGACAAACTAACCTTTACACGTCACACAACTACATAGTGCCCTTTAAAATGATGGTAAATGAACAAATAAATGTGAAACTATTGCAATATTCAATGACTGGAATGGAGTGATTTTATTTTTATGGAATGAAGCGATTTTATTTTTATGTAGAAGCCACGTTCGGATGCATCAGTCCAATTCGTTACAGGTACAAAAAAACATCGTTAGATCCAATTTATTGGAGGTACAAAATATCGTCAGGTCTAGACAGTTGAAATGTAGCAGTAGCAGTATCATGGCTATAGAAATTCCACGATGAGGTAGAGGAAAACTTAATTATTGCATCCACAACTTCTTGGATTATGGTTTTTGTACCTCTGGGATCCGAGGTGATTTTCCATATTAGTTATTGAAGGAATAACTACATAGCTAGGTCCTCTTCCTAGGCCATATGCATGACGTTTCTCATGGGTTGAAAACGCATTAAGCATTGGCTATTCTTTTTTATAATCTATGTATGGCTTCAAATAAAGAAAATTACTTGTCCCATCAAAAATTGTCTTATGACTCATTTTTGAAATGAACTTATTCAATTATGAATTTGAATGCCATGTTGAATCATAGTCATGAGGATTGTTAGACACAATGGAATATATGAATTTTTTCGATGACTCATCTATTGTATGTAGTACAATTATTATAACCCCCTTTTACATCTACCATTGGCATGTCAACCCAATTGATCAACCCATCATACTTTTATTTATTTATATATATTTTCCCAATATTTTTAGGATAACACATCAAATTGGTTCATCGTCTATCTATCTCCATCTCTTGTTTATTTATTTGTATGTTATGATGATGAATAATGTTTGGAAATTTGGCATCACAAAAGGTTTCTAATGTCCTATCATGGCATGGAAAAGACTACCATGTCTACTTCCCCTTCATTGTTGTCAAACCATGGGATGAGAAGTTGTCTTTTACGTTAGTGAGTGTTTCTCACAATCATGAAATTACATTGGCCTAAGGTTACTTTTGCCTAAATCAAATTAAAGAAAATTGAATGGAAATTTCAAGATTAATTTGCACAAGTTTAATAGAAATCATAAATGCATAAATATATAGTTGTCTCAAATTAAACGATCATGATGGTTTCTTTTTTCTTGCATGGTTATAATAATTAATACCTTCCAAATTGTTGGGAGAGACATAGGCTCAAATATGTAAGTGATTGTTTTCCTGGAAGATGTCATGAAAGTGTCTTTAGCAAGTAATGAGGGAATTATATTTCCATAATTAATCTAAATTATTGTTTGAGGTCATTTTAGAAATAATATTGCTACCGACATTGTTTTAATTAAGAAATTTGGACATATTTTTTAGGGTCTTTGCATGTGTTTTTTAAGATTCTCATACTAAAAGAAAATATTTCAGACTCGTGGCTCCCCTTTTTCTCATACAACACAATTATTTATTTTTCTATATGAGATGATATTGTATATTCAATATATCATTACAATGATGAGAGTTCCATATATAAAGAACATATGGTGACCATCCATGAAAGGATGCATTCCTTAGATAATCAATAACTATTTATTATTATAATTTACGTATTATATATATTATTTAATAATCAATAATTATATTATTGATTATTAATCTAAGAGAATGTATTTTCGATGTTTTGTAAACATCAACACTCCCTCTCAACAAGGGAGACATTTTGCATCATGCCAAGCTTGTCTTTGAAGTATACAGACTTTTCCCTAGACTCATGAAACTTGTCTATTAGTCTTGGGAGATGTCTTTCTTCTACCTGAGTCGAGGGGAAACTCCCCCTGTAGCTATCCCTCTGAGCCAACTGAATATATTTGATATCTGTCTCACTCTAGGTCTGCATGTGATAACACCTAGCATCTTGAGTCTTTATCATTCCTTGCCAAATCACCATGACTAGGAAAAACACCACACTAGGGTTATTTACCATAGATACACCCTTGAGAGTGAATGTTAGTTCGATGTTGACTGACACGTGGAAAGCACCTCAAGCACATCGAGTCCATATTATTCGTTGTCATGATCAAGGAAGGACTATGCTTGGGCCCATTTACCACAAGTACACCTTTGTGATAAATGTATCATATCTCCCTTAATATGCAACCCAATCTAGGAGAAGGTTTTCCTAATGTTGAAACATCAACACTCCCTCTTAGCTAGGGAGGTATCTTTCCATAGTAGTACACAACTATTGTCTAGTGGTACACAACCACTGCTAGTAGCACACAACTATTTTCCATTGACACACAGTCACTGCTAATGGTACACAAACACTGTAGTAGTACAAAACTATTGTCCAAAGAGACACAGTGTCTACCAGTGTTACACAACCACCATAGTAGAAAAAGGTTTGTCACACATGGCACTCCCATGTGGAATTCTAGAGGCTACTCCCTCTAGAAACACTAGGGTCAACTCCCCATAGTGTGTGACGTCAAGGTAAACTCCCTTGACATGTCCTTATGTGCTCTCCATAAGGGACATTGGGCTATAATACCAAACCCACTTATCCCTTCTCAGATATATGTCCTCACAGATCAACTCAACTCAGTCACAAAGGAGTACGATATGGAGAATGTCTCAGGAAGCTCCAAACGTCAACACTCCCTCTCAGCGAGGGAGGCATTTTATGCCACGCCAAGTCTTTCATGGAAGTACTCGAACTTCATCCTGGTAAGGGGTTTGGTATGAAAATTAGCAACTTGTTGATCTGTAGGAAGGTACTACACTAGTATTGCCTTGCTCTACACCATGTCCAACTGTGCCTCATAGGTATCTCAACACATGCTTCACAACAATCCAGTGTGCCTGTCTAGGATGAATCATAAACTGGCTAAGTGCACTCACTGGATAACAAGTATTTGGTCTGGTGTTAACCAGATATATCAATAATCCAATTAGTTGTCTACACAAGTTCGGATAAATGTCATAGGAATAAGAATATTATGCACTTAGTTTCTTCAGATTTGCCACTATTGGTGTAGGCATGGGTTTATAATTCAAAATCCCAAACTTCTTCAATATATCAACTGGTTACTTCCCCTGACCCAGGAATATGTCATCATTTTTCTACCACACCTCTAGTCCCAAGAAGTAGTGCATCATACCAAGGCCCTTCATCTCAAACTCAGAGGCCAACGCATACTTTCATTCAACAATAAGTCTCTCTGTAACGGTTAGGAATAAATCATCAATGTAGGGGGGCAAAATCAGGGACTCACCATTAACAGTCTTGTAGTATAGGTTGGGATTGAAAAAACTTTTTCTAAAGACAAAACTCATCAGGTGTCCATCAATCCTCTTATACCAAACTTGAGGTGCCTGCTTGAGTCCATATAGGGCCTTCTTCAACCTGCATACATGATACTCCTTATCATATATCACTAAACCATCTGGTTGTTTGATGTATATTTCTTCCTCAATCTCTCCATTGAGAAAGACTTTCTTCACATCCATCTGATGTAGTATCCAACCATTGGATGCTGCAAGGGAAATAATCGTCTCAATAGAAGTGTATCGAGCAATAGGAGAAAATGTCTCTTCAAAATCTATTCCATCCACCTGAGAGAATCCTCTAGAAAAAAATATTTCTTTGTGCTTCTCAATGCCCCCATCAACTTTTTGTTTGATCTTATAGATCCACTTGGAAGTCATTACAGACTTCCCCTTAGGTCTCGAAACAATATCCCACACATCATTATTCATGATGGATTGATACTCCTCCATCATGGTGTCTCTCCATACTGGTTGAATAGATGCCTCCTCATAATAGGAAGGCTCAGAATCAATGATGTTGCTCATAGTTGCAGCATAACACAAATTTATATGAGGTATTTTTCTCTCTCGGAAGGTACCACGAGGAGTTGCATGTCCTTATGCCTATTGCAGAATCTGACGAGCCCATGTAGGTCGCTTATGAACTACTGCAATACCTCTGGGAAAATCAACTGGAGCTACAAGATCAATGTAACGACCCCCACCGTTACGACAACCAAATGATGTACAACAGGTCATTTTTTTTTAATTTTTGTTTTTTTGTTAGGAAATAAAAACATTATAATATGAGAGACACCATCGACACATCAATCACATAAATCAATGAATCAATAATAAGGCATTAATAATCGAATATGACACAATGCCGACACCACATCACCATGTACCACAACACACATGTTGGTGTATTAACACAATAATTAACAACAACTAACCACAGAGTCTACGATCATCGACCTCATAAATCCATCAGTCCTAACACAAATAAACATGGCGCAATTAAAGGTCATTAATTCATCATTCATTTATACAGAAAGATGCCAGTAAGGTTTGTTAATCCCTCAGTCAAATACACAATTCCAATTGCGCATAAGTCTAAAACCTATAACTCAATTTATGACATAAAAATCCATAAGCGCAAGCATTCAAATAAAAATACCAGCTATTCAACTACACAAGGTAAACATCAAATTCTATCTAGGTGGTGCCAGTAAACCACATTTTAATTCAATCCAGCCAAATGAATATTTGAGGGCGCAAGAAAAACCTGTTATTAATCCATCAACAATTACATTTAATGGAGAAAGACAAAGATGTTAAACCATCATCTAGAAAATTTCATAACGCAAGCAGTCTTATGATTAAACAACACTCCACACTTCAATTATCATTGTGCGCAAGAAATCTAATAAATATACGACGTAAGTCATAATAAAATCAATGCATGTAATGGTTCCTTTATTTAATTGGTCATACCTCATAATAAAATTCGTGATGCGCTAAGACTAATGTCTAAGACCATCCTTATTACAAATTCAAATGTGCAAGAATTCTAGCAATCTAAACTATCATTTATGATGAAAAATCCAGATGCACAAGAAGGCTGGGATATAACCATTGTGCCTTACATAACATCCATCGCGCAAGAATTCCAATTTCTACACTATCATACATTATATGGAATCCATGAACAAAGCGTTCTAACATCAATGTGAAGTAGGCACTTAACCAACCCTAGATCCTTCCCCAAAAGGTCATCATTCCCTACAGGGGACCACCGCATCCATGGAAACAATGCTAAGAGCCACAATTTAGGCTTGTCTGCAAAATAAAATAGGGTCTTATTCTGGTAGGCCAACATCTTCTACTTCAGGGCCAAAAGTACTAGACTGGAGGTGGGAGATGGTCATGTGGAGAGCCACCATACCAGTAAGACGGTCTGGTTGAAAGGGCCAGAGCAATTGAGTCAACAAGACACACTATTGTGGTGGAGATGGGAAAGGCCCATAGGATTCATGACCGCAGTAAATAACCACCAGGTAGAGAACCATTCCACTGTGCTCGAGGCGTCATGTACAATCGCCAAATGAACTTTTAATATTTTTTAGACCCCAGTGATACAAAGAGCTCTAATTCTTAGACAACACTAAAAAGAATTAAGGTAAAGGAAGTCGAACAAGATGAGTTTAGCTATTTAGAAATGGATTCAGGAGAAAAACAAAAAGTTGGAGGAAAGGTTACAAGTTGTAGCCTTAACCTGGGAGATGTTTTCACGAAGGCCAACCTGTACATCACGATCTAAAGATTTTATGACGTCGTGATCGGTATGGATTGGTTGGAATCGCATGAGGCGATACTCAACTGTAGGATGAAATGGTTGAAGTTAGTCGATGATGAGGGACAGAGATGAGTGATTGTAGGAGGAAACCATGGATTTTCCCTAAGGTTCATCTCTTCCCTACAACTAGGGAAGAGCATGTGCAATGGATGCAAGTTATACACAATCCTTACATTGAACAAAAGGGGAGTGGAGGAAGGACTAGAAAACCTTTCGATAGTACGAGAATTTGAAAACATCTTCCGAGAGGAGCTACTAGGGTTTTCGCCTGAGAGGGAATTGGAATTTACCATCGACCTAAAAACAAGAACTTAACTGATAGAAAGAACACCTTATTGGATGTCGACTCCTGAGTTACAAGAGTTGAAAATGCAAATGAAGGATTTGTTGGATCTAGGACTTATATGTCCAAGTGTGTCACCATGGGGTGCTCCTGTTATCTTCATATGGAAGAAGGATGGGTCGTGGAGACTCTGCATTGACTAATGTCAATGGAACAAGGCAACGATCAAGAACCAATACCTGTTTGCAAGAATAGATGATCTGTTTGATTAGATGAAAGGAACGATGGTGTTTTTGAAGATCGAATTTAGATTAGGGTATTACCAATTATGGATCAAGGAGGAAGACATTCCTAATACCGTGTTCAATATGAGGTTTGGACATTACAAGTTTACGGTTTTACCGTTTGGACTGACAAACGCCCCAGGGGTATTCATGAGCTTGATGAATGGGATGTTCCGCGAATACTTGGAAAAGTTTTTTCAAGTATTAATTGACAATATTTTGATATATTCTCGGAATATGGAAGAACATGACAAACATTTGTGCTTGGTACTAGAGTGTTTACGAGAGAACAAATCACAGGAACTAGAGAAATTCTCTTTTATCCATTGAGGATTCATCATTTGGGGCATGTCATCTACGGTGAAGGTATCGATGTGGATCCAACGAAGGTAGAGGATATTAGGGAATAGCCTGCCTTGACCAACATACCAGAGGTACGTATCTTCATGAGTTACCTGGAAATTATTGGCGGTTCATTGAAGGTTTTGAGGATAGAAAATCCAACCACAAAATTGCATAAGGAAAAGAAAGAAGATGTGTGGACCGAGAAATGCACGGAGGAATCTCGAAGGCTCAAGGAGCGATTGACGACAGTGCTAATACTAAAAATCCCTGATAGGGACGAGGACTTCTTGGTATGCACAGATGCATCTAAGGAAGGCTTACGATGAACCTTGATGCAAGGTGGCCGAGTGACCACTTACATCTCAAGGAAATTGAGAAGGAATGTGAAGAGATACGCAATGAGTGTTGGGGAGAGGTTAGCCTTTAGGTATGCTTGGAAAGTGTGGAGACAATATCTAATTGGACGAAAATTCAAAAAAAAAAAATCACTATGTAATGGAGCAGTTGTTACGCAAATGAGTTGAACGCGCATCAAAAGCATTGGTCAGTATTACTTAGGATCTACGATTTGAGATTAAGTACATAAATTGAGCGATGAACAAAGGGTAGATGCATTGAGTAGGAGACCTCGCATGTTTTAGGTGTTACCTCTTCAAACAAATCTTGAGAGAATATTCTAACTACCATGTGACTCTGACTGGTGTACAGATGTTAAGGAAAATGTCAGGCAAGACACCATGTTGGTACCAAAATTTGAGGGATTTACAGTGGACAATGACATATTAATGTAATATAATAACTGGATTTACATACCACCTAACAACAAGTTTAGAAGTTTGATATTAAACGAATCCTATAGAAAAGTGAATGGGGTTAATCTAGGAGTCATGAAGAATAGGAAAGACCTTAATCCCTCATTCTTCTAGTAGGGATGAAGTATACATAGTTAACTACTTGGAGAGATGTTTGGAATGTCTACAAGTAAAGGATGAACATGGACATATGACTAGATTACTACAGCCACACGTCATTCCATAATAAAAATTAAGGCCATTTCGATGGACTCCATGGTGGGATTGTCGTTGATGGAAAGGAGGTATGAATTGATTTTTGTGATAGTTGACACTCTGACGAAGAGTGCATGTTTTATTCCTTTGCACATGACATATCAGGCACTTGACATAGCTGGAATTTTTTCAACAATATTGTGAGGCTCCCTAGCATGCCTAAAATAATCATATCTGATTTAGGATCGGTATTTACATTTACATGACTAGTATAGGCTTTTGGAACCCAACTTAACTTTATTACTGCATATCACCTTGAGATAGATGAGCAGAACAATGGAATGAACCAAATTGTGGACAATATGTTGTGTATTTAAGAGTTATACCAACAAACACATTGAGAGGATTTCTTGCCAATGGTAGAGTTTTCATACCACAAAATCTATCAAGGTACCGTTAATATGGAACCATTGAGTTTCCCTAAGGGAAACTGTGTCAGATGCCATTAAATTGGGATCAAATTCGAGATGGGGTCATGATGGGATCATAATCGATCTTAGAAATGGAAGAACAATTACAAACGATAAGAAAAAGGGATGTAAGAAGCGCAAAATCGACATAAGAGTTATGTTGATGCGCATCGCATTGACCATTATGAAGTTGGCCTATCGATTCGTCGTGCCTCATTCTTGAGGTGTATGCATGATTCTTTCATGTATTTGTTTTGATACATTATGTTAGCGATCCTACACATGTGATTTACATGATTTCCTTGCAGGCATCAGACGCGGGTGCGCTCACTGCGAAGCCAATTCACATTCTTGGCCATCACATTTGACAGCTACGAAATCAAAATAAGATCAGATCAAGGTCTAGTGGGACAATTATAGTCCACACTCAGCTACCTAGGAGGACGCATATGATATGCGTTAGCAGTTTCCATTTTTGTTTGATAGATAGACATTTAGATATTGTCTTATACTTTATTTCTGCACTTGTGTACCGTGAAACTTCGGGATGAAGTTTAAAACAAGAGCATCCCTCTCTTTCTCACCCACATGACTTGACTTATTCTTTGAGGAGACTTGCGTTCAAGTGATCCGGTTTATTATATGATTGTTTGTTTCACTTATGGATTATGATGATGTTCTGGATATGGTGATATGCTATTTGATTATATTTGTATCAACAGTTGGTATCGACTGCTTTCTCCTGAGTGTGAAGGACTCTAGACAGATTGAGGATGTCGATGGAATCAATGGACCTCCTTGGACTCTCGATCGAGTCAGGGAGTGGATTGTTTATGGTTTGAGTATTTTTTTATTTCATATGTGACATATGACGGGTATATTATGATGTTGAGTATAGATCGCTGACATATTCAATTGATAGATGCAGACTGACGATTTCTTGCTAATCAGACTCACATTTGGAGTAAAGGCGTCATGCATGACAACCAGAGATATTGAGGGAGAGGTGTGGCCGCAGCCCTGCCACAACCTACTGGCACTCTCGTCGTGGATCGAATTGTAGGTTAATGATTAGCTAGTTCGAGAGATCCATGATGTCGTGAGGGCAGACTAAGACAATCACTCATGAAGATTCTAAGGGGCTCGTAATAAGGCAGGGTCCTTATTCCATAGAGGCCCTTAGTCTCCCACAAGGTCTCATGTCGGAGTATTAATTCCAAGGGAGGACATCTACCAAAATAACTCAAAAGGCGAGTAGCACCCTTGGAGCATGTAGTGCGTCTTGAAGGGCACGTCGCATAAATGAAATATGAATGAAGGCGAGTCGCACCCTTGGAGTACATAGTGTATCTTGAAGGAAGCGTCATGGTTTTCAACATTGTTGAGTCAATGAACCTAGGTACCTAGAAAACAATATCTCATTTTGACTTGGTTAGCCTTAAAATAAATGTTGTATGAGTAAAATTTAATAATTATAAATTTTCCCCTAAAAACATTTTTGCTAAGCCTAGTTGAAAATTAGAGCATAGGTCCAATTGGGGTATAAGGACTAAAACTAATTAATCGATTAATAAAGGGGGGATGAAGAAAAATCAAATTAAAAAAATTAAAGGAGAAAGAATTTATCAAAAACTTAATTGTTGGCTATGTGCAAAACTTGCTAATTCATAACTTAGACCAAAAAGGGGAACTTAATTACAAAAGGAATGTGGAACATAGAAGAGAATCTACTCTAGAGAACTTAACTAAGATTTAAGAAAAGCGTCAGTCATTAAGGGAATGTGAGGAAATAAAGGGACATCGAGGAGTGCTTTTAGGAACGCTTTTAGGTGGCTAAGGGAAATAGGAAAATTAATTTAATTAATTAAATGAATTTTTGGTGCAACTAAAGGATCGGGTGACAAGTGTAAGGGGGAGAATTTTCTTAATAAAAATTTAATAAAAAAGAATTTGACGTGCATTTTGGCAACTAGTCACTAAGAGAACTCTATAAAAGAAATGGAAGAGGAGGGGAATGGATCACCGTAAGGTTATGTTGTTGGATTTTTCTCGACTAATTTTTCTTGTGGGAGTTGGGATACCCATCTCGAAAAAGAGAGTGATAGCTCGACCTTGCGAGGTAATCTGGGAGCTAGCTTTCTCTGGTTTGTGTGTGTGGCCTCTTTGCATCTCGGGGTGCTAACAAGGAAGAAGAGTACCCCTATCGTTGACTGGGAGGTACTAGTGAAGTCTTCATGGTTAGCAAGTAGGGATATGGACGTAGAGAAAGCACGGGATAAATTCTTCAAGTTATCGTCGTCGATCAAGGTATTTTCATTTGAAGTTGCAATGCATTAAATGTTTATTGTAAATATATTTGGGGTATTTTCTGAGTTACTAATTTCTGGGTTGATATTTCAATAAGTTTTTTCCTCTGCATTACAGTAGTCACTTACCCAACGAACCCTGGTTCTTTATGTTTTTATCGCTCAACTCCTCCCTCTTGATTTTTTCTAAGTTGACTCTAGCTTGCGAAATTCTTGGGGTACTAGATCCTTGTGATTCCCTTCGCAATATCTCTGTGTTGGAAAGATTTCCTTGTACATTTGCTTAAACACTCAGCGTTTATGCACTACCGTCTTAATTCCAACGATTTTCCTTGAACTCTATGTTTCTGATCCATGCGAAAACCTGCCCAACTATGTCATATATCCAGGAGAAATTGTTCCCTTGAACTCTGCGATTGAAGTGTTATCTACCCAGCAATTTTACCTATGGGTGCTTTCCTGCGTTTTCATTGGTGTGCATATGAGAGAGTCGGGTTCTCCTTTCAACTTTTTCTTATTGTTTCTCCTACCCAGTGTTTTTCCTCTGGGGACATCTGTGCGATTTCGATGGGTGTGTAAACTGCCAGAGCCGGATTCTCATTTAAGATCTGCGTTTTTTTTTTTCCTGAGGTGTAAAGCCCTGCGTTTATCTTCCTAGATTCCCAACAACTTGGTCGTACTCCCAGCATTAAAACACGTCCTCACCTCACGATTCGGTATTTTTCCCATCCCATACTCTCTGCGCTTTTATTTCAGGGTGCATTGATTCCTACCATCAAGGGAACGGCCATGCGAATTGCCAAGGCCATTCTCTGTGCCCTTCCATCAATTAATGGCCCAGCGAAAAGTGTACACTTCCCTGCCCCTTGGCTCCACTATTGTGCAGGAATAACTCGACGTTTTTCCACTTCAATCCTTTACTAGTAAGCAGCACTCCTTTTCTCTTCATTTCATGATGGTGTACTAGCCAGAGGGGGATCTCTCCTTGAACCCTACGATTGCAATTTATTCCCTGCGGTTTTTTTTTGCACATGAGAGTTCAACCTGATGTTCTAATTACTTTCCCAGTGATTCTATCTTGGTTCTTTGCGAATGGAGAATCACAACTCTGCACCTTCCTTCTAAAACCTTGTGAATTGCTCAGCCATTCCATTCACTACCTCTACGAATTTTGCTCTCTAATTTTCCCAGAAATTTCCTCTTTTCTCTGCATTAGATGGAAAATTTACCCACTCTACGTTCGAGTAATTTCCCATCGAATTGCCTCTTTACTCTCTGCGGTGTTGGTGGGAGAGCGCAAACCCAACTTTTTAAATCTTGTTGTTCTTAGATCGTTAGATATTCATTGTGTTTTCCTTAATTATCCCATTGTTTTGTCTTATCTCAACTTATCTCATTATATGATTGATTTAGTAGTTAAATTATCTTGCACCTCGGAATTTATGTGAAGTGTGATTGGTTAATAGAACATTATTGCGCCTTTCATTATCGTTGTTGTTGTTGATTTAGTTAGTTGTTTTTTGGACTTGAATGTGTTAGTGGGATGTAGAATCCTCTTTGTTCCTCAGAACAGTCGCCATCCCTTAGACCTGAAATAATCAAAATGAATGAGAACCTAGGTTTGAGCGTTGTTTATGTGTCCTGGACATCCTAAATTTGCAAGATAGGTTGGGCGGGTAGTATCTTATGACATTGTTATGTTATCCTTATGATCCTTATGTTATCATTATGTTATCTTGTGTTATCCTTGTGTTATATAATGATTATACTTATGTGTGGTTTTTCAATTATGATGATGTGTTGATTTTATGTCATTACTAAATTGTTGTTGCGTCAGTTGCAATATTATTGATTACGACGTTGTGTCGCTTGTAATTACTTCATTACAATGTCATCAATTCGCATTGCTATGATTTATATGGTTGATGTTTATTTCCTAATGCTTTAAAAAATAATAAATAAATAAATAAAATTTACCTGGTGGTTCGCTTCATGGTCGTAACGTTGGGGTCGTTACATATTTCAAAACTCTTTCCTTCGTCACATTGCGACGAACAATTCTAAAATATTGATGTCAACTTCATCAAATTATTTATATTCTTATTTGGTCATCTCACATACTTTTTAAAGTATATTCCAAGACCAACTTCAGACATACCATTTTTTCCTCCTCAAAGCTCTTAAATAATATTCAGTTAATGGAAATCAATTTATTACTTTTAAATTACCACTATATGACATGGTTTTATAGTTAACCTCTTCAAATATAATTATTTTAATCTCTCTTTATTCAATAACTTTAACATTTAATTCTACAATAAGCTTGCTTTCATATGGAGCGATGGTATTCTTTCTTTAAGTCATCCTCCTCTTTTTTTCATTTGAAATTATGGAAATATTCTATAACATTTCTCTTTACCCAAGCATATACTTATTCATTACGTAACATAACCCTTAAGTAAAGACATAAATTTATATAACCCTCAAGGAATTTTTTTTTTTTATAAAACCCTTCCTATAATGTTGCAATGTCACTAAACCTGACATTTCCTTCTATGCACATCGTAATCTGACGTTCATGCAAAAACCATTTTATCTTACAAAAATCTTTCATTTGTTACATTGCGATGAACTTCATAACATCGCTCTATTACACACTTTGAGATGGCATTAGTATGTGATGAAACATAGCACCATGGTTTGATATACTCTCACATCCTCACATCGCAATGTGACCTTCATGCACAAGCCTTGTTATATTACCAAACTCTATCCCTTGTCACATTTTGACAAACTTTATAACATCACAATACATCGCACATAAACCTCTCGTCACTTTCTGTCATATATGTGCATGTCCTTACATCACATTGTCACAAACATTTCATAACATCAGAATGTGACGATCATTACCCATTGTGGGAACATGATGTTCAAAACTCTAATTTCACAATGTGATGAACATAACACACTATGGGAGTGTGACAAATCTATTCGAACACCATAATTTTAGAAACAAAGACCCTTCATCCCAATGTCTTTAGCATAATACTTTATTAATTTATTAATAAATTATTAATGTGTTATTAATGTATTACTTTATTATTGTATTAATACTTGAATCATGTATTACTTAGTAATGTATTAATGTTTTAATTAATTAATATATTTATTTTCTACATTATATTCTATAATAGTGTATAAATAATTTATTTATACATTACATTAGTGATTTTATTATTTAATACATTCATGCTTTAACACATTATTATATTTATGTATTAATATGTTAATTAATATACAATTAAAATATTATTTAATTAATACATTAATACTTTAGTGCATAAATGTATTAGTACATTAATGTATTCATACATTAATATTTTAGTACTTAAATGTACTAAAACATTATGAATACTTTATTTATTTATGATTAATGTTTGATTGTATTAATACTTTAATGTATTTATTTAAAAATGTATTCTTTATATCATTTTACTTTATTGATATATTACTAATACTTTTTTATTTTAAAGTATTATTGTCATTCTAGATACTTTGCCACTTTATTAGTGTTTTAACTAGCACAGTCGCTAACTCGCGGCTGGTGAATGCCGAAAGAGTTAGGGTCGATAAAAAAATTCTCATTTTAAAATAAAACCCAGCTAATAATTAAACTCTAACTGAACCAGATAATTAAATTCTGAAGAATTCCAAAAGTTAATCATTTAAACGTGGCAATCATATGATGTTACAATAATTTCTTAATATGATTAGGTAAATGTTAAAAAGTAAACAGGGTAACAGATGCATTTATAAATGCAAAGAAGTTATCAACAATAAATCCGATCCATTGATTTTGGAGGACGACTAAGAATATACCAACATCTTCAATGCATAACCATCAGATTAGAATTTAAGATTAAAAGATCATTAATTGTTCCCATCTCCAATAGGTATATGCCTTTCGGCGTAATTAAGTATATTTAATAAATTATTCATACTATATAAATGTATAAATTAATTAACAAATATTTCAATTTATAAATTACATTACTATTTTGATTATTTATCACATTACTCGTTTCATTATTTATCATATTGTTACATTACTATATTAATATATATTGTTAAATTACTATATTAATATATATTGTTACATAACTTT
>JZKD02S0005460.1:204038-231233 GCA_000966675.3 Picea glauca
TATATATATATATATATATATATATATATATATATATATATATATATGTTGCTAAATAAATGTTTTAATACATCAATTTCAATATCACATTAATATTTAAATTATTTAATACATTTGATATTTTATCACATTGATTTAATCATTATTTTACACACACACACACACACACATATATATATGTGTGTGATTCATGTATTATTTATACATTAATACATTTAATACAATAATTTATACATTTATCTGTGTTGTTTTGAATGGGAATAATACTTCCATGTTGTTTTGAAGGAGATATTTTATTTCTAACATTATATATCTGCGATTTTGAACGGCAATAATACTTCTCTTAGGTTTTTACTTTTTTTTATCACAATAATCTCTGTAGTTTCTCTTGGTCTCTTTGAAACTTCTCTGCGGTCGAAAATTATTTTTGGCAAATACATTTTATTTATTTATTATTTTGAGTTTCATAAGTAAAAGTTGATTTGAGAGATAATAATTAATATCATTATTATCACTTAAAAAAAAATATTTTCTATTTTTAAAGTCAATCCAAAATAATAATTGTTAAATTTTTTTTCTCTTCTTTTCAATATGAGCACTCCACCACCTATTCGAAAAACTCAACCTAACAGGGGGAGGGCCCCCAAAATCACCCTACAGATCCTTTATGATTATATGGAATCAGTAGAAAAAAGGAGAGAAGAGAGAGATGCCAAAATCCAATTAGAGTCAGAATCATTAGAACAAAGGAGTGAAGAAAGAGACGTAAAACTCGAAATAGAGTTAGAGGCAATTATTGATAAAAAAAAAATTAGAGATACCATTCAAACTCAAATAGAGGATAGATTCTTAGGGTTCAAGAGTGAATTGAAAACAATGAAGGACAGGATTCAAGAAATGGAAAAACATAAACAATCAACCCAAGAAGGAGGGGTTGAAGAAAATCAGAACTTGAGAGATAGGATTAAAGAGCTAAAAGAAAAACTAACCAACAATTTGACCCTCGATAATATGGAAAAAAAATTGGATATCAAGCACATCAAACAAGAAATGAATAAGATAATCAAACTAGACCATGAGCATAACAAAAGAGCGTTGAACCTCATAAATGTTTGGTATAAAATAACAACAAGATGAGGATATGCTAGCAATAGTAAAATAAGAATTAAATAATAAATCACAAATTGATACAACTTACCTAATAGAACAAAATAGGTTGTGGGAGGTGTACGCCTTTAGGGAGCTAGGGTTTGGTAGCGATGACGGACGTTGGTGAATGTAGCAGAGCAGCGACAGGTTTTTGCGCTGGAGGTTAGGATCCCCTTTTTTTTGGTGTTGGGTGGATCGTTTGGGGGAATGGTTGGTTCGGGTTTAGTGGGGTAGGGGTTAGCTCCCTGGCCTGACCAAGGCGCTTATTAGCACCCACGTTTCATGTGGGTTCATCTAGCATCTCTTATTTTTGGTGGTTTGGTATGGCGACGGTTGGGGTCGACGGATATGAGCTGGACTTTGGATTTGTGGTGAGCAGTCCTGGGCTGGGGGATCCAGATCCGCCTAGAGGCACCCCATTGGGGATGGAGGTGGTGATCCCATAGGGTTTGGTAAATAACCTAACATTTGGCTTAGAATTGGGGACTCATACCTTGATTGCCTTATTGTTTTCGAATGGCTTGGATATGGAGTCATTAGTGGCTGCTTTGTCGAGTTTCATTCCTGGGCTGGACCCCCTTCTGGGTCTGTTAGAGGGTGTCTTTTCTTGCATCAGATCTGAGCTTGGGGCTCTCTTTTCTGACAACATCTAGGGAACACAACAAAAATTTCTTCTGGAGGTAGTTTCTTGTGCACATTTCTCCCCGTCGGAGATTCTTAATTATTCTGGTGCTATCATGGAGCCTGTAGAGAACGTTGGTGTTTTCTTTGGGGGGGATTATACACCTATCAGGGTTTCTGAACCTATTGTTTCTCCTCCCTATTTGGGATCCAAAGGAATTTATTGGAGAGGGGGATGTGTTCATTTGAAATAAGATGGGGCTACAAAGTGCTTGATGAATCGTGGAACACAATGTGACAGGATAGAACCGATTCAGAGCGATTGGTTTTTGGTGAGGACATAGACATGAATTGGGTGGTTGAGTTCTTAGAGCTCGCAGTGGTGGGTTGGGCATGTGGGAAGCGGATGGGAACTACCTTCTTACGCTCTTGGTTGGAAAAATCATGGGGTTCTAACCTCTCTGGCCTTCCCAACATTCAGTTTTTAGCAAAGGGATGGTTTTCATTCATCTTCATTGCTTCCTCTAATGTCACTTGGGTCCTTTCCAAAACCTGGAATATGGTTGGCACTCCCATTGCTATTAATCATTGGACTCCAGATTTTGACGCAAAATGGGAGAGGGTGGATGTGGTCCCTATTTGGGTTCGGATTTCGAGCCTCCCTATGCAGTACTGGAACCCTGTTCACTTCTCGGAAATTGGGAACAAATTGGGTGAATATATTGATGCAAACTGTTCCTTTGAGGATACTAGCCTTATGTTTATGGCTCGGATTTTAGTGAAATTGGATCTTTGGACGGGGATTCTAAAGGATTTTATGATCGAGATGGATTTTGGCTCCTTCATACATCCTCTATACTATGAAGTCATTCCCTTCAGATGCCATAGATGCCATGCTTATGAGCATGAAGTTGTAGACTATAAATTTCCATTCAAGGGCAAACTGCGGGGATCCGTGGATGTTGGTGTTGGCCTCAGATCAGGTAGTGCGGTTATGGGAACCGAGGACTCTATGGGTGCTCACAAGGAGGCTTCACAACCTTAGGAATTTGGCAGGGATGATAGATGACACTCTTCTACACCAGTAGGTATCACTTCAGATGATAGGTAATTGGCTCGCGTAAAGGAAGAAAAGTCTTTACTAATGGCTTTCCCAAGATCTCTTCTGGTGTCGGGTAAGCAACAGTTCTCTTTTCATCCGGTTACTTCTTCTACTTTTGCTTCATTTCTTCAGTTGGGATTTAGGGGATTGGCGGCTTTTTCCTCAGTGGTTCTTCCTTCGCTTTCTTCCCAACCTCGTCCTGAGGAGGATTTTTGCACCCTTTCTCCAATTGGGTCTTTTTTTCCTCCTTTGATTAGAACTCCTTTTGTCTCTTTGTGTCAGGCATGAGGGGATTTAGAAGTGTTTGAGGCCTCCCACACTTTGGTGTCTCCTTTGATTGGGGACTTGATGGATCCTTCCTCTATGGATCAAATATTTTCCTTGGGATCGGATACCTCCTTTCCTTCCACTACGAACATTTGCAGGACTCCTACCCTTTCTGACACTCTATCGTCTTCCGACACCCAGTCCTCGGAGGGGTATAGGATTATCTATTTGCTCCACAACAAGACAGTTTTATCTGAGGATTTGGGGTGCTATGGTGTGGAGGATCCCATTGGGCAGGAATTGGGGTCTCTTTCTCGGGCTCCATCTTCATCCTGGGGATGGGGTAGGTGATCACATATTCTACTGGCTCAAGATTGAGCCAATATTTTCGTGGCCTATGGAAGGAAATCTTCCATAGAATGGGCACTTAGAAAAAAGAAACCCCAAGAAGTGGTTTCCATATGAAAATACTCTCATTCAATTGTAGGGGATTGGCGAGCCCAGCTAAAAAATCGTCATTAAAAAGATTAGTTGTTCTTATTTCTCCAGATGTCATCTTTTTACAAGAAACTATGGGAGTAAGTGAACAGGTGGTTTCGTTGTTGGAATCAATTTTGTTTGGTTGGTCTTTCGCGGTAATGGATGCAAAGGGTCGCTCAAGGGGACTTTCCACCAGTTGGCATCTAAAGAGTAGTAAATGTGAACGGATTTCGGGCTTCAATTCAAGGATTAGACTTAACATGTTTTCAGCTGAGCTGGGATGCTCCTTGCTACTCATTAATATCTATGGTCCCTGTGCTGATCGGAAATGTTATTTGGATTCCCTGGCAAAGTTCTCTTGGTTCTCTGAAAAAGAGTTTGTTGTGGGTGGAGACTTAAAGTTTTTACTAGGAACGGTGGAGGTTTGGGGCCCTCAATCTTCCTCAGACCCTTTGATAGACTAATTCACACATTTTATGGATTCCTTTGGACTATTGGATGTCAAGTCGGTTAAATTATAGCCAAATTGGAATAATTTGAGGGTGGTTGAAGTGCGGATTGCAAAACGAATAGATCATTTTCTTATGAAGGAGGAACTTCTTGACACTTTGGCCCTTGCATGACAATTGGTGGCTGGTAGCGGAGAATCAGACCACAACCCAATTGTTTTAGAATTGAGTGGTAGGTTTCGTAGAACCCCCAGCCCCTTGAAATTATTTGAAGGTTGGTTAAAGGATCCAGAGTATCAAGCCTTGGTCTGTAATTTGTGGATCCCCTTTGTTCGAGATCAAAATACTCATGCAGCTATTCATCTAATGGAAAATTTGAGAAAAGTTAAGCAGGCAACCATCTCTTGGGCTCATGAGAAAAAATTAAAAGAGGATCAGGATATTCTCAATTTAGAAAAGATGTTGTTGGATTGGCAGGTCGATCCTGATAGGGGATTCCACTCCAGGGAGGCTAGGGAAGAGCTGGTTTAAGTGGAACTTTGGAGGATGACTATTTTGGATGAAAAAGAAGCTTTGTGGGGAATAAAAAGTAGAGCAATTTGGGTCACTTGTCGGGATGAGAACACGAAAATTTTCCACTCCTTTGCCAAAGGCCAAAAAATGACTAATACCATTTGGGGTATTATTTAGGGAGATGGACATTTGGTCAATACTTTTGATGGTCTATCATCTTTGGGGATTTTTCATTTTAAAAACATGTTCAAGGAACAGGAGGGATCCTCCGTCGCTGAAATTGTGAAACTTTCTAGGCTCTTTTGTCGTTTTGTGGAGGATGAGGAGTGGGAGTCTTTGATGCAGGAAGTATCAGAAAAAGAATTGTTGACTGCCATGAACTCCTTTCAGAAATGGAAGAGTCCAGGTCCTGATAGTTGGTCGATTGAATTTTATCTGGGGTTCTATGAGCTTATGGGGAATGATATTTTGAACGTTGTGGAGGAGTCCAGGAAAAGTGGGCATATACATGATCCAATTAATTCCACCTTCATTGCATTAATTCCAAAGTTATACAACCCAACCACCTTTGATGATTTTCACTTGATTTCTCTTTTCAATTGTATCTATAAGATCATCTCAAAAGTCATTAGTCATAGATTAAAACAAATACTCTCCAGGCACATTTCGAATGAATAGTTTGGATTTTTGAAAGGAAGGAATATTCATGAGGCTATTGGGGTGGCTCGGGAAGGTCTACACAGTTTAAAAAGTAAGAAACTCAAAGGATCAGTTATCAAAATTGACCTCTCAAAGGATTTCGACCAGGTGAATTGGCTTTATATTCAAATGTTGCTAATACATCTGGGTTTTTGGGTTGCCTTCACAAATTGGTCCATGGAATGTTTATATTCAGTGTCTTTTTCTATCTTGATCAATGGCTCATCCTCCTCTTTCTTCATAGAGAAAAAGGGGAGTTCGATAGGGTTGTCTTGTTAGGGTCCTAACCCGCACATAGGTAGATCAATATATTCAGATGTAATAAAGATCAATATTAATAAGGCCTTTCAATAAAATAGAATGAGGAGGATGTAAGAAGACCTAATAGAATCTTTCTCTTCTAAAAGGATGTTCCTCTAGATGCTTCTCTTGATAGACATATTTAGTATAAATAAGGGTTGAGGGTATGAAAACCCTAGCTTGGAGATTATTGTAACAGAGCATTGCTCGACTAGAGGTTGCCCCCTCAAAGAGGCCTGTGAACATTGCTTTCTGAATCAAAGTGTTATTTTTTTTGTTGTTCTTATATCATTTCTATGTTATTGTGGAGATTATGCTGGTTATATTACTTTTATTCCACCATTTCTAGCATTTTATTTATGTTCTGCATACTTTTATATCTGGTATATTACAAGTGGTATCAGATCACTTTCCTTGGAAGAAATTGTGGGAATTTTTTTTCAGGGTAGAGACGTATTCCGACGTCTTTAACCCACAAAGATTTGTCGTTACGTGCATAAACCCGCAGTTGAGGGATTCATGCACGTAGGAAATACAAGTGGTTCTTAAGTGCACATATGTTGGCCACCCTTGTAACCCCTGTTGGTACCCCTTCGAGTGGTAGCACATGAGACAACACCTGTGTACAGATCAACATAGATTACCTGAAGCCCTCTTTAGATAAACCGACCATCCGCTTGACTGCTATAGTTCCATCGAGAACAACACTCAGGAAGATACTCTCTAGTACCCGGGTAGTCAGGTAGTACGACTAAGGTACGGTCTATCCTCCTTAGTTAGTGCCCTAAGATATTGGGCCGAGTACTATTGTTGGACCCCACACATATATCAGAGAGCTATAGCATAGGGAAAACCCTTGTCTATAGAACCCTTGAATACCTAACCCTTGGGGGACAGAAACATAAACAAATTAAAACAGACAAGATCCATTGCCGCGCAACTGTGCTCAGGTTGTCAAATCACTACACGTTTCTTACTGGTTAAGAATTTGGGGATTTCATCGTTGCATTATTCTTTAGACCGAAGCATAACTCTGCAGGTGTAAAAAAAAAATGGAATTTTTTTCACCATTATTTGAGACCTATTCCATTGGATTCATCTCTTCTCCTTAATCACATTCATCCATATCATTTTTCGGCAAAATTTTTTACCCCGCCCATCCCTTTTCAGTTCACCCATCCTCATGGCCCATACTCATAGCCAACATTTGGAAGCTCGCTTCAACACCTTGCAATATGGTCTCCTCGAGACCCAAAAAGAAGTAAAACAACTCAGTGCCATTGTTGCCTCCATCGATACAACCATCAATAGAACCATAAATACAACCATACAGTTCTCGATGGAGGAAGTCAAACAAGAACTAACCACCCAAATTGAATCTGTCTTTGCATCACTCTACACCAAACTGAATATCCCTACAGATAACCCTTTCTGTGACGCACCTCCAAAGACTGAAGGTGAACATTCCTCCCATTCCCATACCTTTCAGCACCATCACTTTCAATGTGACCTACGCCTTCTGCGGGTGGATGTGACCAAATTTGATGGCTCAGACGCCACTGGTTGGGTAACCCAAATGGAACATTATTTCTCTTTATACGCCATTACAAATGACTTGGCCAAACTCCAGTATGGTGTTCTCCATCTAGATCAAGAACGTTGGCAATGGTGGAAATGGAGAAAAACTTCCCGTCAAGGGTATATTTCTTGGACCCAATTTGTGACTAAGCTTTATGAATGCTTTGACACTGACACCAACCATTTGGGTTGTTTGACAAAGTTGAAACAATCGGGAACAATAGAATACTTCATAGCTACCTTAGAGTGTTTTATTAGTGGCCTCAAGGAGGAGATTCGGGCCCATGTCCTCATGTCTCGAAACTCAAGTTCGGTGGAGGCTACTAAAAGAGCTAAAGTATCACAACAGGTTGTATCCTCTCAAAACCAAAAACCCTCCTTTATCCCTCGCCCTAAACCCGTCAATCCCACTACTCCCTCCGCCCCATTAAAGATCCAAAAATTGACTAGGACTGAAATGGTTGAACGCCAACTCAAAGGCCTTTGTTATAATTGTGATGACAAATATTTCCTGGGCCACAAGTGTAAGGAACAAAAGATTTTTATGGCCATCTTTGAGGATATTTCAAAAGAGGATGTTGAAACTCTCCTTGTGTCTGAGTCACCTAAAATCACTGACATAACCCCTCCCTCAGACCCTCCCGAAGTGGAACTAGTGATTTCCCTCAATGCTCTCACTCACTTCTCGCCTCCCTAAATGCTCAAGTTAATTGGTTACATCAAGCATAAGAAGTTCATCATTCTGGTTGATAGTGGAAGCACCCATAATTTTATTCATCGCTGCATTGCCCAAGAAACTCATTGCTACATTCATGCCTTCAACAATTTCCAAATCATGATTGCCAATGGTGTTTCAATGAAATGTGGAGGGCGTTGTGAAAATGTTCGTCTCCAAATCAATGACTACCACCTAAAATCCCATATGTTTGCTATCAACATGGGCGGTTGTGGCATTGTGTTGGGTGAAGATTGGCTAAGGACTTTGGGTCCCATTCTCATGAATTTTAAGAAATTAAATACGAAATTCGTCCAGGAAGGACACCAATATAAATTCCAAGGCATCACTTCTAGTTCACCTGAGGTCATTAGTTCCCATCGCATGGAAAATCTACTCAAAAAAGGTCATTCTGGTGTCATTGCCCAACTCCATGCCATACAAGCAACAAAGACACCCCCAGTGCCGCAAGACCTCCAAGCCCTCCTTTATAAACATAAAATGGTATTTTCCACTCCCCAAGGACTCCCTCCTTCCTGTGGTGTTCATGATCATTCCATTCCCCTTATACCCGGAATCCTCCCTCCGAATATCCATCTATATTGCCACCCCTTTTCACAAAAAAATGAAATTGAGAAAATGGTCCAGTAACTCCTTAATGCAGGCGTTATCCACCCTAGTATGAGCCCTTACTCTTCTCCTGTAGTGATGGTCCTAAAGAAAGAAGGTTCTTGGAGAATGTGTCCTGACTTTCATGCCCTCAACAAACTGACCATTAAAGACAAATTTCCCATTCCTGTCATTGATGGCATCCTGGATGAATTGAGTGGCGCCCAATTCTTTACTAAACTTGATATTCGCTCGGGATATCACCAGATACGTATGAAAGAGGAAGACATTCCCAATATGGCCTTTCAAAATCATGAGGGCCACTATGAGTTTTCGGTCATGCCGTTTGGATTGTGTAATTCCCCCTCCACCTTCCAAAGCCTCATGAATCATGTCTTCCGTCCCTTTCTCCATCATTTTGTCTTATTTTTCTTTGATGATATCCTCTTCTATAGAAAAACCTGGATATACCATCTTACTCATGTGGATCGAGTTCTCAATCTACTCTCTCAGCACCAACTTTTCCTAAAACAATCTAAATGTGCTTTTGGTGCCTCCGAAGTAGAATACTTGGGTCATCTGGTTGGCAAGGATGGCGTCAAGTTGGATCCAAAAAATATTGAAGCTATGCAAGACTGGACGCACCCAAAGACTCTCAAAAGATTACATGGATTTCTGGGATTAATAGGGTATTATTGCATGTTTGTTAAGAATTATGGAAAGATTGCAACACCTCTCACTGCTTTCCTCAAAAAGAGCTCTTTCACTTGGACTCCAACCACTGCTCAAGCTTTTCAAACCTTGAAGATGGCCATGTGCACCACTCTGGTTCTGGCCCTTCCTGATTTCACAAAGACCTTTGTGTTGGAATGTGATGCCTTAGGGAAAGGAATAGATGTTTTCCTTATGAAAGATGGTCGACCTTTGGCCTTCACCAGCAAGAAACTATTTGAAAGGAACCTGGGCAAACCCATCTATGAAAAGGAAATGTTGGCTATTTTGCATGTCGCTGATCTATGGCACCCTTATCTCTTGGGGAAATGTTTCCAAATTAAGACAGACCATCAAAGCCTCAAGTACTTTCTAGAACAATGCATTTCCTCCCCTGAGCAACAAAAATGGGTGACTAATCTCTTTGGATATGATTATGAGATCATTTACAAGAAAGGCAAAGACAATGTGGTGGCGGATGCACTGTCCCAAAAATATGAATAAGAAGGATCCCTTTTTTCTCTTTCCTTCATTGTACTAGATTGGCTCCAAGCTATTCGCCAGGAATGGCTACAAGATCCCAAAAGTTTGCATTTGATCCAACAATTACATACCAATTCTCCATCTCCCCCAGGGTACTCTTGGCTCCAGGATGAGCTTCGATACAAAGGTCGTTTGTATTTAAGTAAACAATCATAGCTTAAATCCATGGTACTTTCTGAGATTCATGTTACACCCATAGCAGGGCACTCCGGGTTCACCAAAACCCATGACAGGGTCAAATGTTCTTTTTTCTGGGATGGTATGAAACAGGACATCCGTATTTTTGTCATTGAATGTGATGTGTGTCAACGCAACAAGGGAGAAATAGTCAAATCTCCGGGCACACTACAACCGCTTTTGATTCCACTTGCTATTTGGAAGGATATCTCTATGGACTTTATTACCGACTTACCCAAATCGGGAAATAAATCAGTCATAATGGTGGTTGTTGATTTCCTTTCCAAGTATGCTCATTTTTGTGCACTTCATCACCCATTTAGTGCATCCACAGTGGCTCAAATTTTCATGGACCAGGTCTTCAAGCTTCATGGCATGCCTCACTCTATTCTTTCTAATCGTGACCCAACTTTCATAAGCAATTTTTGGCAAGAACTGTTCAAGCTACAAGGCACCCAATTGCATCTCAACACAACTTATCATCCCCAGACTGATGGTCAAACAGAAGTTGTCAACAAATGTTTGGAAACATATCTAAGGTGTTTTGCCTCTGAAAATAAAAATTAGTGGGCTCAATGGTTACCCCTAGCTGAATGGTGGCACAACACTTCCTACCATACAACTACACGCATGAGTCCTTTTGAAGCAGTATATGGATAGAAGCCACCTTCAGTTCTCTCATACTTACCGGGTACCTCAAAGGTCTAGGTGGTTGACCAAACACTTACAGTTCGAGAGGATATTCTTCATACCCTCAAAGAGAACTTGGTCATGGCACAAAATCGCATGAAGCAACAAGCAGATCAAGGTCACTATGAACGTCAATTTGCATAAGGGGATCAAGTGTTTTTGCGACTGAAACCATACAAGAAAACTTCCCTCAAGGATGAGCATTTTCAGAAGCTAGTGCCCAAATTTTATGGTCCTTATACAGTTCTCAAGTGTGTGGGACAAGTCACCTATCAGTTAACTATGCCCAGTCATTCGAAGCTACATCATGTTTTTCATGTTTCATGCTTAAAGAAGGTGATTGGAACTAGGTGCCAAATTCAAACCAACCTTCCCGAGTTAGATGAAGAAGGATCCATTTGGCTACAGCCAGAAGCCATTTTGGACCAGCGTGAGTGTCGCCTACGTAAGAGAACCATCAAGGAAGTGCTAGTCCAGTGGAAAGATACAACTCCAGCAGATGCCACTTGGGAACCAGCTACCATTCTGCAGTAGTTTCCACATCTCAAGCCTTGAGGACAAGGTTTTTTTTAAGGGGGTGGACATGTTAGGGTCCTAACCTGCACATAGGTAGATAAATATATTCGGATGTAATAAAAGGTCAATATTAATAAGGCCTTTCAATAAAATAGAATAAGGTGAATGTAAGAAGATCTAATAGAAGCTTCCACTTCTAGAAGGATCTTCCTCTAGATGCTTCTCTTGATAGACATATTTAGTATAAATAAGGGTCGAGGGTATGAAAACCCTATCTTGGATATTATTGTAACAACGCGCTGCTCAACTAGAGGTTTCCCCCTCGAAGAGGCCCGTGAACATTGATTTCTGAATCAAAGTGTTATTTTTGTTGTTGTTTTTATATAATTTATGTGTTATTGTGGAGATTATGCTGGTTATATTACTGTTATTCTGCCATTTCTATCATTTTATTTCTATTTTGCATACTTTTTATATCCGGTATATTACATGTCCACTGTCCCCACCCCTTTTTCTTCTGGTTGTTGAGTGCCTTAGTCGGTTCTTGATTGAGGAAAAGGTTGTTGGATCTTTCAGAGGCATCAAAATATCCCTGAGATTGTACATCTCTCATCTACTCTTCATGGATTATATCTTATTTTTTTTCGATGGGTCGAAGAAGGATATTGAAAAATTGTGGGAGGGGCTCATACTTTTCAAACTAGCTACAAGCATGGAAATCAACAATCAGAAGTCTCGTATTTCACTTTCTTACTTGTCTGAGGATGAGTCTCTACACATTTCTACTAGGCTTCCCTTCCAGTTCCATGATTTAGATGAAGGGTTAAAGTATCCCATCTTTCAATTTAAACCAAACGACTATCGGAAGATCGATTGGAGGTGGATTATTGCAAAACTAGAAAAAAGGCTTAAGTATTGGAGTCATCGTTGGATTTCTAGGGCAAGGCGATTTGTACTGGTTAAGGAAGTTCTTGAATCTATTTTGGTATATTGGATGTCATTATCCTGGATTCCAAAAGGAATTTTGGAGAAGTTGCGGAAGCTATGATTTTTGTATTTGTGGCGGGGTCATAAGGACAAAAACGTTTTACCCCGGATATGATGGGATTGAATTTCTACTCCAAAGGCCTTGGGAGGCTGGGGTCTAAAAAATATATTTTCTTTTTCCAAATCTCTCACTGTAAAGTGATCCTAGCGACTGATAAATTATTCAAGTCTCTGGACATAGGTAGTACTCCAAAAATATATTGGTCCTCTTTCTATTATTGAATGGATTCGAAGTACAAATAAAACATCGTCAGGGGGATCTATTATATGGAAGGTGTTGATTAAGGCATTTGATATTGTGGGGCATGGTATGGTGTGGAGAGTGGGTTCTGGATGATTGGTTCACGTTGGATTGGAGCTGTGGCCTGGGAGTCAGTTGGACAATATTTTGCCTGAAGAGATTCAAAATAGACTGTCGTTGGGTGGTGTTTTTCATCTTGCACAAGTTAGCGATCCTTTACAAATAGATATGTGGCACCAAGGATGGTTGTTGGGGAAAAGGCTTGGTCTATCAGAGGCGGATATGATTCACTAGAATGGATACACTCAGGCTCTCTGGGATGCTTCTATTTTCTTTGTGGATAGAGATGATGAATTGATCTGGGATGGTGTCAGAGATGGAGAATATACTCTGCATTTTGGTTATATAAAATTATGTGTGGATCTACATCATCAAGATCCCCTTTGGTGGTGGAAGAAAATATGGAAACAATATTTTCTGGTGAAGGGGAAATTGTTGGTTTGGTCGATCCTAGCAAACAAATTGCCTACCTGGGACAATTTATAAAGACGTTTTTTTTCTTGGTTGGGTCGTTGTGATCTTTGAAAATCTCACTTAGAATTGGTGGATCACCTATTTTTACACTGTCATTTTGTCAAGGAGGTTTGGGCTATTTCCAGGATACTTCTTCCGTCCCTTTGGATCTGGCAGGGGATTGCCTTCGAATTATCCCTTAAGTATTGGTTGTGGGGGCGGGGACAAGTGGCCTATCGAGAATTCCCTTTTATTGTGGCCTAAGGGATCTGGATCACCCAAAATGGTATAATATTTTAGGATGAGAACAAATCGACAGAAAAGGTGACATCTATGTGCATTGGGATATTCAATTCATATTTCAGGCTAGGCGAGGATATTGTGGCTCATCCCAAGGACGTGCGTGAGGTGGCCCCTGATCGTAGTATCCCTTGGAGATTTTTTGACGGTGCTTCCTCATCTGATGAGACAAAGTGTGGTGGGGGAGGATTCCTTTATTTCACTAACTCACACTATTTTACCCTCAAAGTGGGATTGGGGATGGGCACAAACAACTATTCTGAACTTTTGGCTTTAAAACTCCATATGTTATTTTCTGTAGAGTAGGGCCACATATCTTTCCAATTATTTGGTGATTATTTAGTTGTCATCAATTGGACCAATGGGATACATAGATGTCAAGTCTCATGTTTTCTACCATTGTTCGAGGATGTAATTCCTATTAAAAGTCTATTTAACTCTATCTCTTTTTCTCATATATATAGGGAAAGGAACCAACTAGTAGATAGGTTTTCCAAAGAAGCCATGCAACTGAACTATTTCCAATTGTATGTTTCTAAATATACAGCTGAAGGAAATCGAGGATACTATCATAGACCTTTTCATGATCGACAGGAAAATTAAGGTCGGTTATCTACTCCGGAAGCGAGGAAAACTGTATTTTTTTTTACTGGATCAATGATCATATTGTAATTTTGACAGAATGTACATAATGGTGGGGGCTTATATGATAAAGGTTTTTTCAGTTGGATATTATTTTTTGGGATCTATTAGCACGTGTGGGATCATGACCCATAGATGATTGTTTTTGGTATTATTGGGGGGGACAGACTCTTTTTTATGGATAATATGTTTGTAGCTATGTCAAAATAGTTGGAACATATATGTGTATGCAATTTTGTTATAATATAATGAAATTATGAATTTTTCTGAGGAAAAAAAGAAGCAAAGAGGCTAGGAAAAATAATTGATCACAAAGATAGGTTGATCTGTGTCAAAGTAAGTTGTAATGACCATAAATATAACATACTTAGTAAATCTCCGAGCTTAAAAGGGTCATGAATATTTATAAATGAAGACCTCATTCCCGAAGACGAAGTTGAATTAAGGAAGGAAGTTCAAAAGGTAAAATAAGCTAGGAAAGAAGGAAAATGGGCAATAATTAGAAATCGAAAAGCTATTGTTAGGGATAGAGACCATAATGATAATAATAAATAGGAATTTGGGACACTCGGGATCCTTTTTTGGAACTATTGTGGCTTTCCATGGTACAAAGATCCCATGATAAGTTGGATCCTGAGTGATATTGATATTATCTGTCTAGTTGAAACTTGGGAGCATGAGGAGTCTAAGGTACCTAACATAGAAGGATTTGTCTTATGGTCGGCATGGAATAAAAAATACCACTGTAGAGGGATAGGAGGCATATCTTATTATATTAGAAAGATCATTTCTCCTCACATTCAACTTCATAAGATTGACCCTCTCAATCAATACATTTGGATAGAAATTTCAGACACCAATGCTAAGAAGATGTATATAGAAATTTGTTATTTTGCACCTGGTTGAGGAAAAGATATGAATTGATATTACTCAAGCATTTTCATACTTTACTTGGCTAAATCAAAGTAGACGGTAATATCACCCTATGTTTATAGCCAACAAAAATAACATCCTAACTCACAAGTATTAATTATGAGTGCTTAGGCTAGTCTTTCATAAAAAAAAGCTTGCTGGAAATTCACTTTTTATGTAATTTTCTGAATACAACAGTTGCTAAAATAAATATAAGATCATAAGTAAAGACAACAAGATGATAATCAAGACAGTTGAGACATAAAGCAATCCTTTATTTTATTCCAATTCACCAAAGAGTTGTTTTCTTTACAATCTCTTATATAGAAATATTGGACCAAAGTCAAACTTAGACATCCCCGATGGAACATACAAAAGGACCTCTGACAAAAAACCAAAACTAAACTCTAAAAGTTGGATAAGCTGTCCATAAATTGTTTCCCTCTTGACTCTGCACAATAGCCTTTATCAGTCATGAAAATTAATTCACAAACAGACAAGTCTACAGAGACTATCAAAGATAGATCAACACCTCTGAAAAGAAAGTATCTGAATGATTTGATTCAACTATAAATATTGTTGTCTACAATAATACCATGCTATCACAAAATATAATTATGTTATGATGAATATATGAATGAATGAAAATTGAACTATCTCAACATGAACTCAAAGGGAAAACCTTAGCATGTTTCTGCTTCTATCCCCCCCTTGTTCCTCCCTTTCCTTTTGCTTTTAACAAGTTAGAATTTGTTAAAGTAGTTAAACCAACTCATTAGTTAAGTTATTTAAGAGAATCAACTAACTTTAGTTAGTGGGAAAGGTAATAATCATACTAAGAGTCATAATAAATAATAACTAGTAGGTGGGACCCCTTGTGACTCCCTTTAGTTCATAAAAATCATAACATAACCATTAGTTAAACAAACACACCTCCTTGTGTCTCCCATCAACATATTTACTTTTGGCAATTTAGCTCATGAAATTTGAAATTGTTTCAAAAATAATACTCATATATCCAAAATAAAAACATGTTGTCCAAAGATCCATGAAGTCAACTGTCATAAAACAATATATAACATAAAAATCAAAATCCATATTTCCTAGTTTGTGATGCAACCCTTCCTTGGTTGTTGCTATCACCTCTCGATTTCCCTGAATTTTCCTTTGGCTGTGAAGAGCCTTTAGGATTTATCACACTAATCGCATGGGAACAACCATCCCTCAAATGCATCCAGGAAGACACAGATTTATCAAAGTCATTGGAGGGAAAGGAATGGGAAACAATGGATTTTCCTTTATCAAATGCATGGTGGGATTCAATTTTCAATCTCTTGCTAGCATGGGAGGATTTCACTGGCGAGTGGTTAGGGGAAGATTGGACAATGGGGTTCAAAGTTGGATGAGAAGGCAAAGTCAAGTTGGGCCAGCCATGATGTTGGGAGACTATCGGGTGGACAATCTCCTTCTATCCATAATTTTCAAGGACCTCAGGTTGTAACGAGACATGAGGAGGTACAGGGATACCGGGGGCTTGTGGGGCTTGTAAAGGAGGCCTTTCAGGCCTAGGTCAGACTATTCCTTTCCCAATCCAATCAAATAATCTAGCATGAAAAAATTGGCCAAGATATTCTGAATCAACGTCAAAATGTATAGAGAATCTGGGCCTTCTTGGGCCCCGGTTCTAGTTACTTCTACCTATTTTTCCTCCCCCATGGCCTCCCCGACTGAAAAAACTCATCCTGCATATGTAACCGATTAGAAAGTAGTCTCTAAAAAAACCATGCATGACAACTCTTAAAAATATGAAATAGATTTGGCTCAGAATGTATCATGCTCATGCAATCCAATCCATAAAAATTGTTTTACTATTAATCAATGAGCAAGAGGGTGAAAAGGGTTCAGGGATACATGAGGGGTTTGTAATTAGTGAAAATATGATATAATGAAAGGGGAGAAGAAACGGTCACTGCTCAATCACAACAACAATCAACTGTAAATAAAGCCAATAAAACATCACTGCAATCCACCCAAAACACTGCCACTTTCATCTACTTTAACACATAAATTCCCTTGACTGTAATCAATCTCAAAACAGGGAGTGAAAGATGAATATGGGATATGTGAAGGGTTTGTAATTAGCATAAAGTGAGATAATGGGAGGGGAAGATAACGATTATTGTTCAATAAATTAATCAAGTGATCCATAAAACATTATGCAGTAAGAATAGATGCACCAACCAACAATCATCACGACTGAAAAAACAATATTGTGTATTTTCACTGTCCATTAATCAAATATTCACACTGTGCCATCACAAAACAGTAAGTATTACACATAAATTGTAAGAGGTTATGTTCCCTTCATTCACACACTCTGCATTTTATAACAATCAACGGACAATACCTATTTCCAATCTTTCATCATCAACATCAACCACTGCCAATCATTTCTTCAATCTACGACTATACTCAAAAGTCATGTTTTCAAATTATAACAAAGTCACTACTACAACAATAGAGCCCATCAAAATGAAATGATATCATTCACATATATATTTAGTAACCAAAATAATCAAGACCCAATTTCCATGCCTGAAATGACAATTAATTATACAACCAACAACCATTATTTAGACACAAGCTATGCAAGAATAATTTGCACAGGCAAGGTAGTTTTGCCACTGTAAAAATCAAATAATTCAATATGAATTAAGATTTGGGCCACCTATCCAACACGACTGTCATCAACAACATGTCGCTTCAACCAGTGGTCAATTGTAATGAATAACACACTTAAGACTCTGTGGGTATCCCTCAGTATAAAAACAAGCCATCCATACTACACACAGTGTGCAACTAACAAAACTCCATGGTGCAACATTTCCACTTATCACAACAAATACACAGACATGATATAACTCAGTATATCATGTTGAGCTATCGATTTAATATGAGGTTTCTTCGATTTAGTCACGACGTGATTGACCAAGCTATGCACACTCAAGCTTATTCAACCAACAAACACAACGATGCAATGGATACTTTCTATAGTTATCTGGTCCAATAATCATTCGGCCCCAAAGAAAACCATAATTACCATGCCCAATATTTCATTTAGCAATATACTATACACAGAACGTGACATGTGTGAACAACACCAAGCATTCATAACTAATTCCATCCATCATCCAAATCCTCATAAGTGCAAATACTAGTGACTATATCTCAACCGAAAATTTGCCACTGTGGTATAAAGTCGACCAACCGAACAAGTTGTGATAGCTACGCATTCCCACGCATCCAATCTAAATGGGGCAGAGGCCCTTCCATTAAAAATATTGAGTTATCTGACATAAGGTAGGTGACTATGAACCTTAGAAGTGCAACTGGAAATGTAAGGTTTATCTCTTTTATCACAAAGGAAGTGGCTAAATTCCATACCAACACGACTGTCATATGACCCATGGTGAGTCCTTATTCAAAGTAAATACTACAATAGCTCGCAACAACTTGACAGGCTCAATAGTCTTCCTATGAAATTCTATACTGGAGGGTTAAGGGTTTTCTCGGTAGCCATCATAGGAGGAACATAGCCAACTTCTCATAATATTGAAACTTCAAGGCCAAAGGTGTATTCACAATGAGGGATATGATTCATTTGTGGACAGGAAACGATTTCATGACAAGGGCCAAAATGAGAACGCAAGGCTCTAGTATGGCCTAGAAAATGTTATTTAACACATGCATGGTATAACCCTCATGATTTCGTTCAACAATCACAGCACCGAGGTGAAGACAGGGACGAAGAAGAACATGAACCTTATTTTGTGACCCCTGGTGGTGCAATCAACCAATGCTGAAGTGAACAAAACATGCTAACACATAAAACCTTCGACCATTAAACCTGAGAATCCAAAGACTGGACTTAGTGACAGTGTGTGAGATAACTATCCAGCCAAGATTTAAACAAGAACCCTTCAACCAATAACAGTGATAACAAAGAACTATCACCCAGAAAGGCCAACAACTTCGACGAAATCAAAAAAATTATAGGCAGAACTATCCATTTCTTATTCAAACTCAAAAATTTCACATAGTTGTAATGCTTAGGAAAAACACAAACCCATACACCTGAGCCAGTAATTATTTCATAACCAAAGTGAAGTCAAGAATGGCCAAAAAAGGACATACCCGTTAATTGAATTCCTCAAAACAGGAGCTGGTCGAGTCGTTCCACCCTACAAAAATTATGGACCATAAACTAGAAAAAGAATGAACAATAGCTAGACTAGGGTGGAGGCCAACGGGAAGAGTAAAGGTGACGTGCAATAAATGCACGTTGCCTCCACTCACAATTCATTAATTCAATAGTATATGCCAACGAGCCCTCCATTAACACCATTAATCAACCCATGCATCTATACTATCAACACATTTAAAACCAATAGACCATACCACCTTTCTAACTTAATCCATAACATAATCCAAGTTCCATATAACAATTCACATAACCATTAGCACTATGATGTTGCCAAAAATGCCACCAACGTTCCATATCATATATGTATCGGCTACATAATTCCATTAACCATTGTATAACCATTTGCATTATCGCCTTGCCTAAATGCTCCACCAACTCTTCAACCATATGCATATAAATCATGTAATTCAAACACAATTTCATAACCATTTTCTTGTTAGCTAGGGTTTAACAACAATCAACAAGTATTTTTATGCATGTAGTATTGCATAACTAGGTCCCTTTTGCATTTGTTATAGTACTTTGCCTTTCTCAAAACTGCCTTTCATACAATTTTCACTAACATGTTTGTTGTGCAAGTGTGATAATAAATGAAATTAATGAATAGCATAGGTTGTAATCACAGAAGCAACCAACACTTCATAAGCTCAATTCATAACCAATAACCACACAATTTTCATCAACCATATGTCGTGCATCATCTCAATACAAAAAATGAACAGATCTGCTCTCCAATAGTTCAAGGGGGTCCCACATACTAATATTATTTATTTTTTATAATAATAGGCCTTAGCAATACTTTGAGGGTGAAACTTCGTTGAAATTTTCAATCGTCAACAAACTCGCGACTCCACATGGAAAAAAAAAATTAACAGATTTAGAACTCGGGACTCATGGTTTCGTGGACCAGAACAACAAGTCAAGAAGACATAACTCGGATGATTATGCAACAGGGAAAAGTGAGTGGATTTAATGGAAAGATAATTGGGAATTTGGGAATAACTCATGAAAAGTGTTAAGTATGAGGGGTTTTACCATTGTATGCATAATCATTTGACTAGAATATGCTTTTAACCTCCAAGGAGAAAAACTTATAGAATTTCTCTTAAGATCTCAATGGATGAATAAATGGAAAGAAGAAGTGGGGAATAACCAATTCCTTATAAGATAGCACTGGAAATATGTAACAATTTCAAGGGACTTTCAGGGGAGACATCAAAACAATTGTGCAAGCTTGATTGTTATTGACTAACAATGCTTTGCAGGAGCGTCACTATGGAAAAATTGATCCAACATCCTATATGACCAAAATAATCAAAATAATCAGAAAAAACATGACGGAAGTAAATGTGCAGATACTAAAACCGCAGCAATAAAAGACATAATTTAAAGAGGCAGCAAAAACCTTAAATTAGAAAGAAGAAATCAAAGTACTATAAACAGAGAAAAGAAGCACAAAAAGAAAGCACAGCTAGGATACTAGTATACATAAGTGCAATCATCATTAGAACCTTTTCACGTTGGCCCTTTGCAATACTTCAAGCAAGGAATGTTAGTGTTGTAGGAAAACCATTGTCTCTGTAATTCCTTTAAAACTTCTGAGATGGTGTCCAAGATAAAATTAATTTGGAAATGACCCAACACATGAAATTCTGGTGTAATTATCAGCCTC
The DNA here is from genome assembly GCA_000966675.3 of Picea glauca. NCBI lineage: Eukaryota > Viridiplantae > Streptophyta > Pinopsida > Pinales > Pinaceae > Picea > Picea glauca. The sequence goes on from JZKD02S0005460.1 coordinate 224,749, forward strand.
TTGACACATACGATTAAATCATCAAGATAGGGATGGACACTAACCAATTCATTAAAAGTCGCGTGTATTGGCCTTTTAAGGGCGGTACTTGCATCAAATAAGCCAAAAGGTAGGCAGTTGTAATACACAGTATCGCAACTAATAAGAGTGGTTTTGTGGCAATTTTCCCTTTCTACTTTGATTTTATTGTAACCAAACAAACTGTCAAGTAAGGGCTCCCACTGTGACTCTACAACCTATTGCAGAAACATTTCCATACTGAGAGGAGGGAATGGGTTTATCATAATTTCTTGTCTAAAAGTTTGAAGACTAACGTAGGTTCTAATATTATCAGTGGTATTTGAAGCAAGTTCCTAATTGGAAACCCATTCAGGGTGGACTAAAGAAAACATTTCAGTCCTTAAGAAACCTCTCATCTCCTTTCAAAAGGTTTCTTTTAGTGCAGAGTTAATGAGTCCTTGTTTTTGCCTAGCTGGTTTCATAATACGTTGAACAAGACCTGGATCAAAACCATGAAGACCCACATTAAACCAAGAAAAAACATTTTGAAATCAACCAAGCAACTTGACAAACCTCATTTCTTATTTATCAGAACCCCAGATACTCACTTTAATGTTCGTTGAAGATACAGGTGTTCTAATGTTCATGGACATGGTTTCAACAACCTTCCTTTGTAACTCCTCTTCTTTATGTTTTTCTTTGTTGCCTACAATACTCAATCAAAACGAACCCACGAGAGGAGTTAAGCCCTCAGGAATCACATTTTTTTCTGTAGATATAACCTCCCAGGGCTTAAGAGGTTCATTTTGGATGACAACACAAATTATTTTCTCGTTAGGGATGGCCTTTCGGAATTCTTCATTTCCAGAAATGTATGGATGCTGCAGAGATTAGAAAACACAATCTGGCCAGCGAGGTAAGAGTTGTTGAATAGGCGAGGCTACAAAGACAGCTAACTGATCATCTATTGAATTCAACGCCTTCTTAACATGAGTGCTGTTGAAGGATAGAAGGTTCAAGACAAGTTCCCAAACAATTTGGGAATATTGTTCCATTAGCTTATCGCTAGGAGAGAAAGTCTTATGTATCAGGTTAATGAAAAGCTCATAATTTTTGAAAACTGAAAGGTGACTACAAACAAGATTAAGAGCATTCTCAATGCCTAACAACAAAGCTTCGAATTCAACGACATTATTTGAATAAGCAAACTCCAACCTGTATGACAGATTATGAATTTTTCCTGTAGGATAAACGAAGATAATTCCATCCCCATTACCTTCAATAGATCATGATCCAACAAAGTGCATATGCCATATATCATCATCTAAATCAATTTTTTCCAAAGTTATGTTATCTTCCTCAACAAATATGGAATACACTCCTAGGTCTTCTTCGATATAGTTTACACTAGATTGCGGAACACTCTCTATGTAAGGTGAAATTTTTCTCTCTATAAGGACTATGATATTCTTACCATTCCGAGGAATGGATAGATGTGTCCCGTCGAGTGAGAGGTATCCACCTGTTAGGCCTTGCCAATCTCTCCCCAAGATAATTAAATAGATGCTCACAGGCATATCAATCACCTTAATGCTGAGGGTTGTCCTTATTTCAGGGTGAGCACATAAAACCAAGGTTACGTATTTAATATCTTCTATGGTTGTTTGTTGTAGACTATTATAGGAGAGAATGCTTTTGTAATTTTTGTTTGTACAAGACAAGCCTAGCTCTTCCATAATAATCTTTGACATGACACTTGGGCTTGAATAACCATCAATGAGGCAACAATGGGAAATCTTATGCATGGTATTTACAGAAATATAAAAGGGGGGGGGGGGTTATTATAGGGTATCTAAATTTGTGTACACCTACTTTATTTACATAAGAATCCCCTTCATTTACCTCTTCGAAAAGATTGGCTACAACGAAATCTTTTCCTTCCATGAATTGTTTCATATGCATCTATTTTTCAGGGACGACAACCATGTCCAGGAGGGTTGCATCTTCTTTGATGTTGGCCAATTGATTCAATATATTGTATTTGGAAAAGGGAGGAGGGGAAATCATTCCTTGACTTTCAGTAATTTTAGGAACCTGGGGTGCAGTAGAAATTGAGGACGAGCTCGGGCTAGAATAACTGCGGGGAGGATCAAATTTTCCCTTGGGAGCATAGGCCTTGTTTATAATATTTATAACCATGACATCCTCTGGCTATGCAACGTCTAGGACAACGATAGTAGCTTATGATATCTTACCAAAGATCTTATCTTTGGCACTCTTATTTACCTCACATCTAGCTTCTTCGTGGTGTTCCTCACAAAATTTACACCAACTCCAAGGGAGGATAGTCTTAGGATGAAAATTGTTCTCAAGCGGGTTTTTAAAAGGGGGTGCATAAGAGGATAAATCTCCAGGGGTGAGATTGGAGACAATAGCCTTCCACTCAAATGTTATCATATCATTTTTGATATATTCTACTAGCTGCAAGAGAGCGAACATGTATGTCTGTCTAACTTATTCTCCCCGGGGAAGACCGGTTCTTTCAAGCTCTTCTTCATACTTTGAACAAGTATCTAGAGAGGAACTGAGATTTTCAATGGATTTTTCCTCAAGACTGTGATGGTAAGGAGAAGGTAATGCATTGTAGTAATGCATGAAAGAGGATTGGTTCTGAGGGAAGTTAAGTTCGGGGATTTTATTGTACAACTTGGTGAAACGTAAGTTGAAATATTTGATGGTATCACCATCTTTATAAGTGACGTTATTGTATTCCTCTAACTTCTCGGCAGGGATTTTGGATTTTCCATAAGTGGATTGGAACCAATATATTAACTCCTCCCAAGTAGACAGGATCTTAGGAGGAAGGTCAAAGAAGTTGGCCACAACTTTTCCTTCCAAGGAATTGGCAAACAAGTGCATGCAAGTATCATTGTCATTAGCCCCTATGATATGACAAGCATTAGAAAATGCCACTAGGTGTCCATTGGTACTGACAGTGTTATTCCCTGAAAACTTAGGAAAATGCTCTTTAAACTTCAGAAGTGGGCGAGTAGCAGGTGCTAAGTTAACAGGAGAGGACACATGCCACGGTGTGGTTGTGGCATCTTCTTCGAACTGAAAAATACCATACTTTTTAATGACTTTGGCGGATTTTGTAGTAGATTGAACAGGAATAAGGTGGTTGTACAAGCTACCAATCACTAAAGACCATGAATATTGGGAAGACAAAGCACTTCCAGTGCCACCAATGTTAATGTTTAAGCCATTATTATAGTTCTTTGCATTTAAATAGATAACAACAAAATAAGACAAGATCATTGAGAAATACACAATCACAAGAGACACAACATTTATCCTGGGAAACCCTCTAGGGGAAGAAAACCCAACAAAACTTTCTTATTATGGATAGCCAATACAATGACAATAGATAACTTAAGCTAATACAGAAGATCCTCTCCCAAAGATGCCCCACTCTCTCTCTCTCTTCTCCAACTACAATTCTAAAACTTGTCTCTCAATGAGCAAGTGAGGTGTGTGTCTAAGTGAGGTGCTAGCCTCCTTATTTATACTAAACTGGCACATGTGAAGTGTCTCTTCACTGGAAAGGCTGACTTCTTAATATGGGTGGCTATAACCACCTTTATTATATTTCTGGGCCTCTTTGATATATTCTGGGGCTGAATTCTTCTTTTCCCTATTACAATTATATTATGACCAATCCGCAAAAGGGGATTTGGTCCTTTTACAATAGCTGACATGATCAATCCACAATGGGTATTGATCCAATGAATAATATATCAAATAATAATAAGAATACACTTTGCAGTTACATTATTTCAACACTCCCCCTTAACAAGAAGGGTATTTTTCAACAACATCAGGTGAGAGAGAGTGGACAACATCATCAACAACATCAAGTGAGTGAGAGGACAACATCATCAATATCATCTTGGAACATTGACTAGCGTATCTATAAATGATCGGAAGTTTTCTTCATCGACAACATCGTCATTCTCAAAGGAATGCAATCATCATCTGCATCAATATGAATTAGTATAAAACTAATGCATCATCATCATCACAGCATGAGGCTGGATCATCATAATACAGGACTGGATTTACATCACAGCTGTCAAGATGGAAGCTCATTACTCGTCTTGCTTTACATCACAACAATCAAGTTGGAAGCAAGATACTAGAATGGCTTTATGTCACAGCTTCTCAAGTTGGAAGCACAGTACTAGTCTCATCTCAACGTCATGCTTTATGTCACGACACTTAAGATGGAAGCAAGATACTAGACTGGTTTTACGTCACAACTGTCAAGCCAGAAGAACAGTACTAGTCTCATCACATCGTCTTTCTTTACGTCACAACCATTAGGTTGGAAGCAAGATACTAGACTGGCTTTACGTCACATCTGTTAAGCCAGAAGCACAGTACTAGTCTCATCTCATCGTCTTGCTTTACGTCACAACAATAAAGCTGGAAGAAAGATACTCATATTGCTTTACGTCGCAACAAGAGAGGATCCCTTGTGGGCAATGTATAATCTTGCTGGACTTGTTGTACTTCTTTTGGGGTTTCTCTTTTTCACCGATCCTTGATTCTTCTTGAGCACAAGAAGTCCAAAATTCTTCAAATGTAGGATACTCCTTCCGTGTGTTCATGCTTGCGGCAAATGCATCCCATGTCTTGGGAAGACCATTGAGTACTATTTTTACTAATTCCTTCTATGAAATGATCTCTTCAATAGATTGTAGTGGATCTCTTAACTGATATATTCTCACAAATTATGATTTTATGCTATCATCATCATTCATCTTCATGTCATGGAGCTCATTGTTCAGACTCATTACATGTCCAATGTTTCTGACTGAGAAGAGGTTTGTTAGGGCATCGTACATCTTCTTAGATGAATCAAGATGGGAGATGTAAGGTATCAAGTGGTCTTTTATAGAATCCACTATGATACTCATGGAATTAATTTCATTATCTTTGAACTTATCCATAACTACAACGTTCTACGGTTCCTTCTCTTTTCCTTCTTCAAACTCTGGTTCCATGATCTTTCCTTTCACGATATCCAACACTTTATTCTTGGAAAGGATGAGTTAAATACTTGTCTTCCATTATCTAAAGTTAGAAGCTCCATCTAAATTGTTTTTTGACTTCATAGAGTAAGTCATGGCTTCTTTGACTTGGTCAACCCTAGATTTGACAAAAAAACTCAAACTTGACGTCTTGGCTTGTCGAGAGTACCAGGATATGTGCTAGGCTAGGGCGCACTGGTCTATCTAGAAATTAGTTCAATCCCTTCACTTAAGGTTCCTCAACGAAAGGATCGGGTTTTCTGCAACTGCACCTACTAGTGACCCTAGTGACAGTACTTTGGTGACTTCTCCTGCTAGAAACCCTAGCGGTATTTCTTTCAACGAGCTTAGTATCCTTATGGTTATGCTCTGTTCCAGTGGTTAGACTGAATGAAGGAGGTGTGGGCCCATAACCTGTTAGAATATGATGGATGTACTCATTTTACCATAGACAATATCAATATTGTCACCCAACCATAGGTCGAAGCCACGCTCCGAGCACCTTAACTTTAACAGAGAACCATTCCAGAAGAAAACCCTAGGCTAGATAGACAAACAAATGGTGGTGCACCTTTCTCCAAGGATAACGCACCAAGCAAGAGCTAATTAGAGAGTTCAACCCATAACCAAGATATAGTCCAAGCCAAAACCAAAATCTTCTAGTTGCAGTAGCTGCAACAACAACTCTCCTCCAAATTTGCGCATAAACTGCCTGGGCTGACTTATCATTCTGAGTACTAATTCTTTAGTATATATTATTTCCTTTAGCCGACTTCTTCTCTTGGAGGCTAATAACCTAATACAAGTCATTCCCTTGAGCCGACTTGTCTTCTAGGGTTATTAACCAATCAATTAGAGCTTCTTCTTGCTTCCCAGAATATTATATTTTCATCAAGTTTACACGTGGAGATACTACCTCCCGCAAATACCATAATATCAATAGTATGGTCACCAAATAAATGTTGAGGAAAAGATATGAATTGATCTTACTCAAGCATCTTCCGACTTTACTTGGCTAAAGTAAAGTAGATGAGAATATCGCCCTATGTTTATATCCAACAAAAATAACATCCTAACTCACAAGTATTAATTACAAGTGCTTAGGCTAGTCTTTTATCAACAAAAAGATTGCTGGAAATTCACTTTTTATGTAATTTTATGAATATAACAGCTGCTAAAATAAATATAAGATTAGAATTAAAGACACCAATATGATAATTAAGACATTTGAGACATAAAGAAATCCTTTATTTCACTCCAATTCACCAAAGAGTCGCTTTCTTTACAAAATCTCATACAGAAATCTTGGACCAAAGTCAAACTTAGACATCCCCGATGGAACATACAAAAGGACCTCTGACAGAAAACCAAAACTGAACTCTAAAAGTTGGA
>JZKD02S0005460.1:231283-256442 GCA_000966675.3 Picea glauca
CATCACCTAAGAACATTCTAGAGAAGGAATCTTCTAGAAGTAGAACCTTCTAAGAAGTCCTCTTACATTTATTATATCTAACTACCCACTTATTATATCTAACTACCATAGTGGGTCTTATTTAATAATATAGTGGACCTAGTCCACCTTACATTGAATGACCTCCATTATTATCACTATGGTCCATCTAGGCCCCCACTACTACCTCTCTAGCTACCTAACATCGACTCTACACAATAGCCTTTATCAATCATGAAAATTAATTCACAAACAGACAAGTCTACACAGACTATAAAAGATAGATCAAAACCTCTGAAAAGCAAGTGCCTGAATGATTTGATTCAAACCTGAATATTGTTGTCTACAATAATACCATGCTATCACAAAAGAGAATTATGTTATGATGAATATATGAATGAATGAAAATTGAACTATCTCAACATGAACTCAAAGAGAAAACCTTAGCATGTTTCTGCTTCTATCCCCCCTTGTTCCTCCCTTTCCTTTTGCTTTTAACAAGTTATAAGTGGTTAAAGTAGTTAAACCAACTCATTAGTTAAGTTATTTAAAAGACTCAACTAACTTTAGTTAGTGGGAAAGGTAATAATCATAATAAGGTTCATAATAAATAATAACTAGTAGGTGGGACCCCTTGTGACTCCCTTTAGTTCATAAAAATCATAAAAATCATAACATAAACATTAGTTAAGAAAACACACCTCCTTGTGTATCCCATCAACATATTTATTTTTGGCAATTTAGCTCATGAAATTTGAAATTATTTCAAAAATAATACTCATATATCCAAAATAAAGACATGTTGTTTAAAGATCCATGAAGTCAACTGTCATAAAACAATATATAACATAAAACTCAAAAGCCATATTTCCCAGTCTATGATGCAACCCTTCTTTGGTTGTTGTTCTCACCTCTTGATTTCCCTGAATTTGCCTTTGGATGTGAAGAGACATTAGGCTTTATCTCGCTAATCACGTGGGAACAATCGTCCCTCAAATGCATCCGGGAAGACACAGATTTATCAGAGTCATTAGACGGTGAGGAAGGGGCAAAGTGGCTTTTCCTTTATCAAATGCATGGTGGGCTTCAGTCTTCAATCTCTTTATATCATGGGAGGATTGCACTAGCGAGTGGTTAGGGGAAGCTTGGACAATGGGGTTCAAAGGTGGAGGAGAAGGAAAACTCAATTTGGGCCAGCCACGATGTTGGGAGACTGTCGATGGAGAATCTCTTTCCATCCATAATTTTCAAGGACCTCGGGTTGTAAGGAGACATTAGGAGGTACAGGGATACCGGGGGCTTGTGGGGCTTGTAAAGGAGACCTTTCAAGCCTAGGTCAGACTATTCCCTGCCGAATCCAATAAAAAAATATGGCATGAAACATTTGGCCAAGATCTTCTAAATCAACATCAAAATGTACAGAGAACCTGGGCCTTCTTGGTCCCCAGTTCCAGTTACCTCTACCTATGTTTCCTTGGCCATGGCTTCACCGAATGAAAAAACTCATCCTACATATGTAATCGATTAGCAAGCAGTCTCTTAAATAACCATGCATGACAGCTCTTAAAAATATGAAATAGATTTAGCTCAGAATGTATCAGGCTCATGCAATCCAATCGATACAAATTGTTTTATTATTAATCAACGAGTAGGGGGGTGAAAAGGGTTCAGGGATACATGAGGGGTTTGTTATTAGCGAAAATATGATATAATTAAAGGGGAGAAAAAATGGTCATTGCTCAATGAAAACAACAATCAACTGTAAATAAAGCCAATAAAACATCACTGCAATCCACCCAAAACACTGCCACTTTCATCTACTTTAACACATAAATTCCCTTGACTGTAATCAATCTCAGAACAGGGAGTGAAAGATGAATATGGGATATGTGAAGGGTTTGTAATTAGTGGAAAGTGAGATAATGGGAGGGGAAGATAACGATTATTGTTCATGAAATTAATCAAGCGATCCATAAAACATTCTGCTGTAAGAATAGATGCACCAACCAACAATCATCACGATCGGAAAAAAAAATAAAAAATATTGTGTACTTTCACTATCCATTAATCAAATATTCACATATTTCCATCACAAAACATTAATTATTCCACATAAATTGTAAGAGGTTATGTTCCCTTCATTCACACACTCTTCACTTTATAAAAATCAACGAACAATACCTATTTCCAATCTGTAATCATCAACATCAACCACTGCCAAGCATTTCTTCAATCTACGACTATACTCAAAAGTCATGTTTTCAAATCATAACGAAGTCACTACTACTGCAATAGATCCCATCAAAAGGAAATGATATCGTTCACATATATATCCAGTAACCAAAATAATCAAGACCCAATTGCCATGCTTGAAATGACAATTAATTATACAACCAACAACCACTATTTAGCCACAATTTATGCAGGAATAATTTGCACAAGAAAGATAGTTCTACCACTGTAAAAAAAAAATAATCCAATGTGACTTAAGAGATGGGCCACCTATCCAACATGAGTATCATCAAAAACACGTCCCTTCAACCAGTGGTCAATTGTAATGAATAACACGCTCAAAACTATGTGGGTATCCCTGAGTATAAAAACAAGCCATCCATACTACATGTTGTTCCAGAGTCTGTACTGAAGGCTAGAAAGTACAGGGTCTAAGCATACAAAAGTGAGTAAAAGATAAAAAAGGGGAAGAATCAAGCTTCGGGAAAGGAGGCTAAGGTTGATTTCTAAGTTGTCTCTGTCTCGCTTCAAAACGTTCCTAGATGCTTATATCCCATTCAATTGTGGCCCATGAACTTTCGAGTTCTACTCGGGTGATGGCAGTTTTAATTCTAGTGTCAAAAAGGTTCAAAGCGATGCTGGTTTGATCCGATAGGACAGGTTCAATGTTGGGTTGTCTTGCAATGGGCACAGTCATGGAGGAGCAGAAATTGAAAAGACAGTTCAAGGTTTAAAATTCTACTTCAATTTTTTGACCGTATGAAAGAGAACTTTTGAATCTGATGTTAAAGGTAAAACACAAACAAAAGGCCTTCTCCCATAACTGAGTTAAATTTTTAAAGAATCATGTATGAAATGTGAGATAACATTAAGCAGTCAACAGCGCGAAGCTGCTATCAAGGGAGAATATCGCCTTGAAAACAGAAGAAGAAAAAGGCAAGAAATAATCTGATGAAGCATAAAATATAGAGATCTAAAAAGTTCACAGGTATTGTACCTATTGACAGCCGATACAAAGGAAAAACTGAAAGCGATTAGATGACTAAAAAGTTGGTCACCGCAGTAGAAGTTGTACTAAATTGCAGCAAAGCATTCATCAGAAATATATATGCAAAATGAAATTTAATATAAGATAACCGAGAAAACAAAACTCATAACTCACTCTTCATGGAACTAAGAATCTTCGGATTGCTTTGTATTAATTTTCAAAAGGAAAATAGTCTCTATTACAATTGGCCAATAAAGGTCCAGCCCCCTATTCTCACTTCAAAATGCATATTTATACAAATTTCTAAACATTTGAATTTCAATCGTTCCAGAAGTTTTCGGTTACAAAATGGGAAATTTATGCGTTTCACTTCTTTTTCTTTGTCCTCCTTCCTGTGTGCAGAGCACCTTCCCTTCTTTACTCTTCAGGTTCTAAAAATAGAACAGGAAGACATCTGTCATTATTTGGCACCAGAAACTTGCCCTTTTGCCTACTCGGTGCAAGTGACGCACCTCTCCACCAACTGGGATATCAACCTGGAAGGATTTGCTTGGTCGATTGCTTCAAGAGTGTAACAACTCTTTGCCAGCTGTGGTAAAATTTTTCCCACTTCTTGGTCCTCTGCGATGATGGAGCATAATTGTAAACTTGGCTATACTAGCCATTTGTCCACTTGGGCCATATTGACCTAGCTAATCTGGGATATCTCCACTTGTTGCTTCTCCATGTTTTCTTTGATATCCAACAGATGTTTAGCTATATTGATTTTGCCCAGTGTCCCAGCACTGCTTTCCTTATGAAGGTCTAGCAAACTCTTACTTATCAAAGAGAACATTTCCTCACAAAAATTCTTTACTTCGTTATCTCTCCCCTTTCTTTCTGATATGTTCTTCTCCCAGACCTTCAGCAGGATATTACCTCTAGTTTTTTTTGCGATGGATAATTTTCAGTTGTTGACTGTCTCTATCTTCGTTGTAGCTATAACAACATCTTGGAAAGCGACCGATGCTTATCCGGCTTCTCTTTCTCTCGAAGAAATATTTTCTAATATTTGATCTATCATCCAAAAATGGTTTTGAATGGTTCTTACCTTTACTAGCAGGTTTTGTTGAGCTGTAAGTACCTTATGTCGGATTTCGGTGGCCTACGATATGAACACCTTTATGTCTACAACCTGGTTCTCTACCACCTCCAATTTCAACTGCAACTCTATAATTTGTTGCCCCTGCTAGCTTACCTATGTTTGGCTAGTTTGCGTCGACTAACGCACCTACTCGAGGTCGGACTTGAGCTTCTCGATTTCATGCAGGTCAGTTGTTCGAGCTTCATAAAGGCTCCTGCTCACCTCATTCCTGACATTTTCTTTGGCAGTAGCCACCTTAGCTTCCAATTTACCGATCAAGAGGTTCTTTCATTTCAATTGGGTCGTCAAAGTCCCAACTGAGTACTGATTGGCTGTAGCATAATCCCCTAGTGTCCCGGCTATCTCCTCTACAAATTCTCCCTCTTTCGCGACCTTCCCATCTGTCATGATTTTAAATTTTTTATCCATTACGCCCTCTTTTTAATATAATCCTTGCCTCACCATGGCCTTTCTTGTCTTGTCAAAGAAAAATTCATTATGAGGTAGCTCCTCTACAAAAATAGGCATTAGTTCTTCATTGAAAATCCATCCTGCATCAGGATTCCCCTTTGTGAACTGCAAGGGTGTGACAATAGCAATCAGACTGTCGATTTCCTTGGATGTTTGTTTTGGGGTAACCTCTCAAACTGGCTTGTTTACCGTGAGAGAAAGTAAGTCGCCTGATCCCTCTGAAGGTATCTCCGCATGGCCTTGGGCCTACTTGCCTAGCATGCCCTTTTCAGGGTTTCCTTCCTGCTTCTAGGGGACTTTGGCTCCTTGCTCTGAGGTTCCAGCCTCCCTAGTTTTCCCTTGGTCCTGATCCCCACTAGGACTCAAGACCTTTGCATCTTTGGCTCCTGTCTGCTTTGTAACTGGAATCTCTGGGGCTTCACCCTGTAAAATCTAGGGGAGACAACTCCATCGGTGCTCCTGGAATTTCAAAAATTCGGCCATGTATCTGGGTGGAAAAGCTTGAATCCGAATTAGGACTTCAGGGAAGGACCTCGCACCTCAGAATATTTTGTCATGTGGGGAATCCTCGTGTTCATACCTCTTCAGGCCGCAACTTGCCAGGTGATTGCTCACAACCTTACTAGGGTCGTGCTTCTTGAACTCAATATCTACCATCTTCATTTCTTCTAAATTCATAGCCTCAGCTTTGGCGTGGCCAAAATCTAAGAAGGAATATGCACCAATACGAATAGGGAAGGGTGACAATACCTTTTTTTATACTCCTTTGATTTCTTTGCTTATTCTGCTGAGCATAGTCTGTCTGGCGATCTCATGGCACAATAGCTTATCTGGCAGGAATAGCAGGAGGGCATATGGAGGGACAGAGGTGCCGAAAACCCTGATATATGAAAATTATGCCTCTAGATACCAATCTTCCATGCTTCTTAGGCTGGTCATGATGCTATCTGATATCCTGGCAGGCGACTGGCCAAAAATGGCGACATGCAGTGGCACCATCACCCAATTGAAGATCTCATAGATGAATTCTTTGGCATTATCCTCCCACAGCTTCGAGTGGTAGACATGGATAGGCTCTGTACTATATGGATCCCAGCTCCAGTTCATCAGTGGAAAGGGTGTCATGAAGCAGATGGCATCCATGATGTAAGAAGACATAAAGAATGAAGTTGCTTTCTTACTCGTCCTCTGTGCTCGATATTTAGTAATTCTACTGGTCAGACTGTCAAACAACAGTTTGGCCCAGTTGAAAGAGAAACTCTCAATGACTGTATGAATGAGTGGCACCCATGGGAGGAAGAAATGGGTAGTGTCTTCCTTCCCATACAACCTGCAAGTCATCATGGCTATGTACTTGAACTGTGGCTCCAAAGAAGAGATTGAATAGATCCCATTGGAGTCAACCCTGAGTATTGCGGGGTGTGAGACCCAATCTTTGATCATATTGGACATACTTTTTTCATACTCCTCTCACTCCTTCTTCTTGAAGCCTTCTAGGAATTCGGCGTTGTGAGTAAGGTTCAGCGTGGGTGACAGTTTATACATTGCCCACAAATGTTCTCTTCAGAAGGTACAAATCGTCACCTTTTGTTTTCTGATAATCATCCTGGATGGGATGTCCACATGGTCCATCGCCCACCTGATCATATCCAAATAGGGAAGAAGCTGGGGCCTCACCGCTATTTTGCGCATATCTGCTTGAGCGACGATTTTATATTTGGTTGATAAATCATCCTTCTCATTATCACTAGAATCATCTAAACAATCTACTGACTCAGATTGCAGGATGTTGGAAACGTATGACCATGTCTTGATAGAATTAATACTTTGGGCGAGGTATCGGAAACAAAGTTTGAACCCTGACCTGAAATCTCGAAAGCTGACTTGGGCATTTTCCGTGGAGCCATGAGAATGAAACCTACAACTGGACCAACTGTCGAACAAATTTGAAAATCACAAACAACGGTTAACCTGGTAAAATGGCTCTGCACGTAAATAGAAATGAGAACTAAAAAAATTAAGGAAGAAACTCTTTATCTTAGTCATTTAAACCCCTAGTGTCCTTGCGAATAGAATGGTCAATTCACTTAAAGAAAGATTTAGCAGTAAAAGCGAGATCCTACTATCTGTCACCTCGTCGTAGTTCAAATAAATGCCATAATTGTTTGACGAGTCATAACACGAATCAATGCAAAAAACATTTAAATTTACTCCGTAGACGGTGCGTGTTAAAGTTTGCATTGATGCATCGATTAATCCAGCCTAGCTCCTTTAATTAAGTTTGTTTTAGTCTTTAATCCCCCTTTTTCGGCGTTCGCCGTATCGGAAGATTTCACTCCTACCCTTTGAGCCCCCAAAACCCGAAATCGCGATGATGCGATTTAGTTAAAAAATCATGATCTGACTTAAGTTCTTAATTAACCCATGCTTAATTAATAAATATCGCGACTTCGCGAGTCAGATCTACGAAGGTATGGTTTTTTGGGAGGGTGATCGCTGAGTCGCAAAACCCCAATAGTGCTTAACAAGGGTTTAAAGTGACTTACTCCTGACACTAACCTGGGTAAACTTTTAAATCCGTTTCACAACTTCGCATATCGGAGTTTTGAAACCATGCGACTTGTAACTCCCGAAGCGTGATAGCACGAGGTAATAAAAGTGATCAAATTTCTTAATGGTTAAGTGACGGTGATTTAGGACTATAATGACCATCGCCACTTCACATATCGGGGTATTGAGGCTTTCAGTGGGTAAAGAGCATAAAGTAAAAGGCAGCTTGAAAACCAACTTTTGATTGTAAGAATTATATTTCAACCACATGTAAAAGGCAGCTCCAACATAGGCTCCAACTAGGGATCCTGTCTTCCTACAGGATGGGAAGAGTAGTAGACCACGTGCCTGGATTGGGTAAATGGAGTCATTGGTTTCTTTCTACGAAACTTGTTTTAGGAAGGGGATACAGAGGGAAAAAAAAGATTTTGTCTTTACTTCTGACAAGAGTTTCAAAATTCAATTGAGTTCTAAACTCAGTTGTAGCCCTTTCGATGACTTTCTCCTTCTCGATACTGAATTTAGGTCTTCTTTAAGATAATCAAAATAGTCCTAGGAAATTCAATAGATCTTGTGGATTTTGGCTTGCATCAAACAAAGTAAATTCCATGCTTTTAATCGGGGAGTCGCGTCTGAACTTGGGATGCAGATCTGGTTTCGAAAAAGTTGATTACCAGAGTAGAGTGAAATTTACGTATGACAACCTTACAGATATCTCAGATATTGCTTCACTGCCAGCAAGCTTGTCCAGTACCCCAGTGAAGTTATCTAGCCCTTTTTACTGAATTTCCTTTCACCACTTCAATCATAATTATGCATTTAAATGTTGAGACAAGGGCAATCATTTATGAATTTCCTTTCATCGTCTCCTTGGACTAGATGGGGGAAATCAAATGTGAATTTCCTTTCACCATCTATCTTATATTTTACTTTTTAAAGCACGAAGTGGGGGCAATCAATTTGTATAAGGCATACCAGGGATGATATCTATGTAATATTTGCAGTGGAGGTCTATCAACTTTCTTTGATTACTTGGGACCAACCTTCTCTTAACATTCAAAACACCTTAGCCCATAGGAAAAATGGGAAAAATTACTTCCAGGGGATTCCTTCGAGCAAGCCTCAATCCTTCGAACACTGTTAAAAAACCTAGAAGAGTCAGGATCAACCTACACATAACTTTATTTAGTAGGAGATTGAGGAGTTATGAGGGCTGGCTTACTTTCTAAGATCTGTTTTCCAGTTTCCAAAGCTAAAATGTAACCTCTTCTCCCTCTCTGGGAACCACGGAAAGGTGTCTAGTTTTTAAGAAGGTAAATCTGAGGATAGAAAAAGGGAAAGGGAGAAAGGTATGGACTTCGAAATACAGAGTCCATGGATTAAACCCAACTCTTGGAACCCTTTCTTGGAGACGCTTTACTCCCTCTTCTTATTTTCATTACCTCTTATCTTTATCTAGGTGAAACTTTTAGGACCTAGAGTAAGAAGTCGTTATTTTAATGACATATCAAGTGAAAACATCATACTTATGAGACCGTCATTGCACTTTAGCAACACTCATTTGAAAAACAGACATCTCTGGAACTCGTACCTTCACCTTACCATTTCGTTCTCTTCTAAAATAATTGAAAAAAAATTCTATCACCTATTTTCGACGAATTGATTCTTTGATATATGATCGTCTATTTCTTCCTTTCTCTCGTTTGGGCTGCAAGCCTAGATCCTGTAAGGAAACAACACGAAGAGTATCAATGATATAAAGGAATTGAATGCGTTGAAAATTTTGTATCCCTACTTCTAGAAAAACACTTACCTGTTTTATTTGTGATGAAAGTAGACTTACCAAAGAAAAATTATGAAATAAAAAGAAAACACAAATCGGTATATACAGTGGAAATTTTGGAAACCATTTATTGAATATAGTGCTTTAAATAACACACGTTGATAGGGGCGTTGAGGATTTTACCGTCCAAATTATTTAATAGAAATGAATTTTTCCCTTCAAGAGCTGTGACTTTGAATAGTCCGTACTAGATATGATCAAATTTACCATGTTTTTCCGAGTCTTCCTTCCTAGCATCCCATTTCAAAAAAAAATCACCGGGGAGAAATTCTTTGTCCTTGGCCTTACGATCGAATAATGCTTTCATGTTGTCTTGGTATTTCTGCAGCGTTTTGTCCACTTCGGCCCTGTGTTGTTGAACTTCAATTAGCTGGTTTATTCTTCTTGTGACATGATTTGGTTCTTCTTTCTCATCTTGCCAAAGTTTCATTACAGGAAGTGCTAGATTTATAGGTAATACTATGTCGATCCCATATACCATTTGGAAAGGAGAAGTGTCGATAGATTTTTTTGTACCTATCTGATTCACCCACAAAGCGTATTTCAAATGCACATGCCAAGAATTTTTGTTTTCTCTCAACACTTTCTTAATTATAGCGATTAAACTATTGTTTGAAGACTCGGATAGCCCATTTCCTTGGGGGTAATACGTCATGGAATGACCGAGCATGATATTGTACTTTTGGTAAAAGCTGACCATAGCCATAGATTTAAATGCTTGGGCATTATCTGTGACTATCTTTCAGGGGTAGGCGAATGTAGACAAAATGTTCTCTTCTAGGAAATCCATTACCACCGAATCCGTTGCCTTTCTAGTTGGAATAGCCTCCACCCATTTAGTGAAGTAATTTGTAGCAGTCAGGATTCATTTATGTTGAGCGCTAGAATGAGGGTTAATTTCGCCTATAAAATCTAGTCCCCATTGTTGAAAACGGGTTTCTGTTTTGACCGAAACCAATGGTAGCGCTGGGAGTTTGTGCTTTCCTACGAACAATTGGCAAGGGTTATAGGCTCTAACTTTGACATTGATGTCTGAGAATAGTTTGGGCCAATAATATCCTTCCCTCATGATCCTATAAGTCGTTTCCCTTCAGGCGTGATGTCCTCCGCACACTCCTTCATGAAATTCATTTACGACCTTCTCTGTTTTTGATTCAAATAAACAAACCAACAGGAAGCCTAGTGGGTCTTTCCAATACAATTGGCTTTTGGATATATAGTACTTCACCGCATGCAGGTTTAGCGTCCTGGCTTTAGATGGGGATAAGTCACTCAGGCATTTCAAGGTCAGTAGGTAGGACACTATGTCTTTATACCAATATGATGAGGAAAAATTCTCTTCGATTCTGATTGAAGTTATTTGTTCATCGAGCTCATTCATGTCCACACACTCTTCACATCCCTGTAGGCCATTTATTTCGAGGGCTCTAAAATTTGATTCAGCTAAGAGCTTAGCCAAACCTTGTCCTTTTACTAGTCTCGTCGGTTTTATCTCCAGGTCAAATTCCTGAATTTTAGCAAGACACCATCCCCTTTTCCCATCACTGTCAGACTGAACCAAAATGTCTTTTAGGGAACTGGTGGGTACATACGCAATTACCTCGGAATGTAACACATAGGTTCTGAAAGCCTTTAATGCCTTCACCATAGAATATGCTTGATTTTCCATTATATCGTATCTGAGTTCACCGTCTCTAAGACTTTTACTGAAAAAGGCTATTGGTTGCTTGAAACCTTCTTCATTTTTCTGGAGGAGTACCACAGCAAGTGTGTGTTTGAAGGCGAACAAGAAAATCATAAAATATTTTAGGTAATCAAGGCTTGCCAATATGGGTGCCTCGCTTATAACCTTCTTGATGCGTGCAAATGATGCTTTGGCTTCTGTTGTCCATTTCACTTCGTTGTTCTTCTTTAGCATATTTGTGATCAACTTCACGATTTCAACAAAGTTTGGGAGAAATCTCCTCAAAAAAATTATTTTTCCTAAGAATGAGTGAATCTCTTTTACATTCCTAGGGATATTTATGGTGTCTATAGCTTCAACTCTCTTAGGATCAATTTTAATTCCATCTCGAGACACAATATGGCTCAAGAGTTTACCTTCTTGCATAGCAAAGTGATAATTTTTGGGGTTTAAGGAAAAACCAAACCTGTGGCATTTCTCAAACATCTGCTTGAGATGTATCAGATGATGTTCATCAGATTTAGAAAAATGGTTAGATCATCAAGATAGATAACCACGAATTTGTCCCTTTCGCCCATGAAAGCGATATCCATATCACATTGGAAAGTAGCACCTGCATTCATTAAACCAAAAGGCATCTTGTCATACATAAATGTACCCCAAGGGGTGGTGAATGTTGTTTTTTCTTTATCATGCTCGTTGACAGCAATTGATTGTACCCGAAAAACCCGTTGATCATCGACATCCTATTTGCCCCAACTACTTTTTCTAAAATGTGATCCATGTTGGGTAGAGGGTAATTATCTTTGAGGGATGACTTATTTAGATTTCTAAAATCAACACACAATCTGATCTCCCCACTTTTCTTTCTAATCGGGACCAGGTTTTCTACCCAGTCAGAGTATCTCAGTGGTGCGATTATTTTTGCGTCCAGGAAATTTTTGACTTCCCTTTCGACCATGGGCAATAAAATAGGATTGATTTGTTTGAGTTTTTGTCTAACAGGTTTGACACCAGGCTTTTGGGGTATCTTGTGTTCAATCACAGCGGTGTCATAGGTTCTCGGCTCTTCGTATGACCAAGCGAAAATGTCTTTATACTTCTCGAGTAGATCAAAATATTTACTTTTTTTCTCAGGAGGGAGATACTTTGATATTTTTACTATCCTAGGCTCCTCTTTGGTTCCTATGTCATAGTCTTCAACCTCTTCTGGTTGGGGTTTCAAAGTGGATTTTAAGGGCATATCATTTTGGTCGAATAGTCTCTCCAGAGGGATTAGTCCCTTTGGAATCTGATTATTCTTTAAAACCAACATGCGATGATTAGCGATCTTTTCCTGGAACCCCTGAGGATCCTCTCCCTCTTGCATGATCCATGTGTGGTCGTTTTGGTTTTCTTGGTCAATGTGAGTTTCGGTGAAGTCGTCCACCATTTCAAGGAACTTCTTGATATGTTCATAATCCTCAAACACTTTCCAGTGTTGGATGTTTTTTAGTATGGAAGGTCTGTTCCTCACCTCTATGTGGTACCTCAGTTTGAAATCTGTAGGGGGGGGAAATGTTGAGGTTGCTTTGGCTAGTGAATCGTCTTGCAGTTTTTCAATGCGCGGGATGAAATGAACATTTACCAATGAGAAGAA
The DNA here is from genome assembly GCA_000966675.3 of Picea glauca. Lineage (NCBI taxonomy): Eukaryota > Viridiplantae > Streptophyta > Pinopsida > Pinales > Pinaceae > Picea > Picea glauca. Next base: position 243,832 of record JZKD02S0005460.1, read on the forward strand.
ATTTTCTATTAAATCCCGGGTGCAATTCCTGTAAGATCTCAATCTTGGGTGTTTGGCCTGGTATTGTCGATTTATCTGTTTCACTATCAACTCTGTGTCTCCATATACTTCCAAGTTCTTTATGTTTAGCTTCTTGGCAGCTTCCAACCCTAAGACTAGAGATTCATACTCACATACATTATTGGTGTAGTCAGAATCCCACTGAATCATGTAAGAGAAAGGAATAACAAATTCATTTTCAGGTGCTACAAGCAGTACTCCTACACCTGCTCCTTCATATGAAAAGGCACCGTCAAAAAACATTTTCCAAATTCCAGTGCTATACATATTTTCATCTATCTTTGTTGATTCCTTTTCATCTATGTAATTGTCTTCTGCATAGCTATTTACACCATCATCAAAAGACAATACAATTCCCTAGATCTTGATCGGCAACATAAACAGGATAATTGTTAAGATTTTGTGGGTCGCTCATTGTGTATGCTAACCTTGTTTCCCTGTATAGTCAAGTAAATTGTCCACCAAACACATGAATCGTGGCATAGGTCATCTCTAATTGAAGAGACCCCCAATTTTGGCTCCCCACGACCTAGATAGTAGCAAGCCATACTTCAGAGGTATATCAGTGATAACTATATCCATTGGGATGCTTTTCACGGGAACCTGTGCAAGAGTGACTACTAAATATTTTATCATACCCATGCACTTAACTCTTCTTGAATCAAAAGAGTAGAGATCTCCATAAGGCCTGGTGATCCCGAGGCCTAATTTGTCCATAATAGACTTGGGCATCACATTATGTGAGGCTCCAGAGTCTAACATGCAGTTATGCAGCAGTCGATCATGCACATTCAGAGTAATATAGAAGGGAGCGGCGGTGTCTTGGGCACCCTCGAAATGTGGACCAAAAGTGATATTAGGATTATCATATTCCAAGTTTATCATGTCAGAGTGACTTTCTAGATCCAAAAAACCTATCATTTTGGTAATCTGCTTTCGATACATAGGATTCTTTGCTAATTCGACCAGAGGGATTGGTATTTTGATCTTATTTATCTCATTTTCAAGGCTGAAACCTCCCCCACCTTTGTCCATTTCTCTGGTTGAAACCTCAGAATCCTTCTTTTCTAACTTATTTGTTTGTGTTGATTTATTTTTCGTGAGTTTATTTACCTGTATATGTGTTTCAACTGTCTTAGTTTTTTTTTCTTGGGTCTCAGCTTCCTTTACTTTGGGATTATGCGAATCTACCTCTTTTATTTTTCTATTAGGTATCTCAATCTCCTTTGTGGAAGGCTCATATATTTCACCTCTAGGAAGAATTTTCTTGGGATGAGGAGTCGACACAAGTTTGTTTTTAGGCCTCAAGTTGTACTTATGTTGGACCTTAGACATTATTGAATCAGTCATTTCTTGATAGACAAAAACATCAGTGTTGTTTATCTCGTCATCTTTATTTGATGGTTGTTCTGTGTTCAAGGACTTCTCATAATATTCTTTAATTAAATGAGGCTGTGTGAAATCATCACCCAAATTGTTTACATCTTCTTCCAGATTCTCGAAATCTTGCAGGTCATTTCCACCTATAAAATTTTCACTTTTTAAAGGAGTTTGAATTTTTTGGTCTTCATTTTTAATCTGTCTTTGTTGATTTTGAGGGTTGGGGTTTCTTATGAATTCCCTCTTAATGAAGGGATCTGCCTTGGATTGATCTAGCTCCATTCTGGAAATCTTATTTGATAGCTCTTTAATTATCCTAGACATATCATCCATTTTATCATCTAAGGATCTACTAGGCCCTGAGGGTCCTGCTTGTTCCCTAAAACGTTTCGTTTCTCGGTTTCGCGTTTCTACTTTTGTTTTTAATTTTCCCGAATCCATCATGTTAGATTCGATCTCTATGGCATCGTATTACATTCGGGTCAGGGTAGCCCCTCTCCTTTCTCTCAACAAAAGTGCGAAATCGGGTTCAAAGGCTCCCGCAAAGGTTACCTTGGCTGCAGTTTGGGATGGTTTAACTTCAACTGGGATCTTATTATATAACTTGTTAAACCTTTGAATGAATTCCATAACAGTTTCCGATATTTTTTCTTTAAATACCCGAACTCGGTCAAATAGTATAAATGGTATTTTCTTTCGCCCCATTGTCTAAGAAAAGAGTCTTATAGGGCATCATAGGATAATATCGAACTTGTGGGTAGACTTCGAAACCAGGCTTGTACCTGTCCTTCAGAAGTCTAAAAAAATAACCTCGAATATACGTCTTCGTGTTCGAGACCTAGGATATTTGTGAACTGATCAAAGAAATTTACATGTTCGACAGCGGTCAGGTCCCCTTCCCCTGTAAATTTAGGTAATTTTTTCATGTAATTTTCAGGAAGGTATTGAAGAGGGAAAGGCAAGACCAGAGGTGCATATCTGGCAACTAGTTTAGCGAAAAATCTAGGAGGCAGGGGCGACCCTTGCCCCACCCCCCTCCTCCTCCTAGAGCCCCTCCACCTCCTCCTCCCAAAACCCCTCCACCTCCCCCTCTGGCGGCCACCATGGATACTATTGGATAGGAAAATGATGTGTTATACAGAGGGTTCTAGAACACTAAAAACAAATCTTTAGCTTCTTTGAGAGACGAGAAAACTGAAAAGGGTGAAAAGGGATGCGAGGACTTGGTTCCTCGGATTTGCAAGAGATGTAATCAGGGGAACTCGTGGGTGTATAATATGAGTATATGGTATACTCTTAGAGACTCAGTGAGGTCAGGAAATCTAACCGAAGAGTCAGCAGGATATCGATCGTTGTTAAATTTACTGAGGGATTTTCACCTTTATGTACGCTGGAAGTTGTCGGATGAATTTCATTTTTAATTTTAGGGAGAGCTAAAGTTGGGTTGACGATTTTAGGGGGCGATTTGTGATAAGTTAGAGGTTCAAAAGGAATCTTCTCCTTGGGTTGTGTGTACCTAAGCTGGTAGACTACAGTGGTTGGCTTAAGGGAACTTCTTGTTTTCGATATTTTTTCGGGATCGAAAACGGGCGTGGTCTGTTTACCATCTGAGTTTTGTCTGGTGTTCCTTCAACTGGATTCCAGCTTACTTAAACGTGGAGTTGCCAAGTGAATGATAAAAAAAAAAAATCCTTTAGAAGGTGTTCACCCCTTTGTTCACTATTAAAGGGTACAAGCTTGCAAAAATGTCATTCTCCCAGGGAAAAGGTTTTGTAACTTCGATCCCCGGCAACGATGCCAGAAAGATGTTGTTCCAGAGTCTATACTTAAGGATAGAAATTACAGGGTCTAGGCATCCAAAAGTGAGTAAAAGATAAAAAAGAGGAAGAATCAACCTTCGGGAAAGGAGGCTAAGGCTGATTTCTAAGTTGTCTCTGTCTCTCTTCAAAACGTTCCTGGATGCTTATATCCCGTTCAATTGTGGCCCATGAATGTACGAGTTATACCCGGGTGATGGGAGTTTTAAGTATGGTTTCAATTTTTTTCAAAGCTATGTTGGTTTGATCCGATAGGTCGGGTTCAATGTTGCGATGTCTTGCAACGGGCATAGTCATGGAGGAACAGAAATTGAAAAGAAAGTTCGAGGTTTAAAATGCTACTTCAATTTTTTGACCGTATGAAAGAGAACTTTTCAATCTGATGTTAAAGGTAGAACACAAACCAAAGGCCTTCTCCCATAACTGATTTAAATTTTTAAAGAATCATGTATGAAATGTGAGAAAAGATTAAGCAGTCGACAGTGCGAGGCTCCTATCAAGGGAGAATCGCGCCCTGTAAACAGAAGAAGAAAAAGGAAAGAAGTAATCTGATGAAGCATAAAATATAGAGATCTAAAAAGTTCACATGTCTTGTATCTGTTGATAGATGATACAGAGGAAAAACTGCAAGCGATTAGACAACTAAAAAGTTGGTCACCACAGTAGAAGTTGTACTAAATTACAGCTAAGCATTCATCAAAAATATATATGCGAAATGAAATTTAATATAAGATAACAGAATAAACAAAACTCATAACTCAGTCTTCACAGAATCAGGAATCTTTGGAATGCTTTGTATTAATTTTCAAAACGAAAAAAGTCTCTATTACAATTGGCCAAGAAAAGTCCAACCCCCTATTCTCACTTCAAAATGCATATTTATACAAACTTCTAAACATTCAAATTTCAATCGTTCCAGAAGTTTTCTGTTACAAAATGGGAAATTTATGCATTTCACTTATTTGTATTTGTCCTCCTTCCTACGGGTAGAGCACCTTCCTTTCTTTACTCTTTGGGTTCTAAAAATAGAACATGCAAACATCTGTCATTATTTGGCACAAAAAACATGCCCTTTCGCCTACTCGGTGCAAGTGACGCACCTCTCAACCAACTGGGATATCAACATGGAAGGCTCTGCTTGGTCACTTGCTTCAAGAGTGTAACAACTCTTCACCAGCTGCAGTAAATTTTTTCTGAATTGTCGTTCCTCTGCAATGATGGAGCATAATTGTAAACTTGGTTGTACTAGCCATTTGTCCACTTGGGCCATATCGACCTGGCTAATCTGGGATATCTCCACTTGTTACTTCTCCATGTTTTATTTGATTTCCAACAGATGTTTAGCTATATTTATTTTTCCCAGTGTCCCAACATTGCTTTCCTTATCAAGGTCTCACAAACTTTTACTTATCAAAGAGAATGTTTCCTCACAAAAATTCTTTACTTCGTTAGCTCTCCCCTTGCTTTATGATATGTTCTGCTCCCAGACCTTCAGCAGGATATTACCTCTAGTTTTTTCTGCGATGTATAATTTTTAGCTACTGACCATCTCTATCTTCGTTGTATCTATAACAACGTCTTGGAAAGCGACATGTGTTTCGCCAACTTCTCTTTCTCTTGAAGAAATATTTTCTAATATTTGATTTATCATCTAGAAATGCTTTTGAATGGTCCTTACCTTTACTAGCAGGTTTTGTTGAGCCATAAGAACCTTATGTCGGATTTCAACGGCCTGTGATCTGAACACCTTTATTTCTACAACCTGGTTCTCGACCACCTCCAATTTCGACTGCAACTCTATCATCTATTTCCCCTGCTGGATTACCTATGTTTGGCTAGTTTTCGCCGACTAGCGCACTTGCTTGAGGTCGGACCTGAGCTTCTCGATTTCATGCAGGTTGGTTGTTCGGGCTCCTCAAGGCTCCATCTCACCTCGTCCCTGACATTCGCTTCAGCAGTAGCCACCTTAGCTTCCAATTTACTGATCAGGAGGTTCTTTTGTTTCAACTAGGCCGTCAAAGTCCCAACTCAGTACGGATTGGTTGTAGCATAAACCCCTAGTGTCCCAATTATCTCCTCTGCAAATTCTCCCTCTTTCATCGCCTTCCCATCTGTCATAATTTTAAATTTTTTATCCATTACGCCCTCTTTTTGATATAATCCTTTCCTCACCACGGCCTTTCTTTTCTTGTCAAAGAAAAATTCGTTAGGAGGTAGCCCCTCTACAGAAATAGTGGGCAGTGTTTCCTTGAAATTCCATCCCGCGTCAAGTGTCCCCTTTGTGAACTGCAAGGGTGTGACAATAGCAGTCGGATTGTTGATTTCCTTGGATGTTTGTTTCAGGGTGACCTCTAGAACTGCCTTGTTTGACACGAGTGAAAGTGAGTCGCCCGATCCTTGCGAAGGTATCTACACTTGGCCTTGGGCCTGCTTTCCTAGAATGCCCTTTTCGAGGTTTCCTTCCTACTTCTGGGGGACTTCATCTCCTTTCTATGAGGTTCCAGCCTCCCTGGTTTTCCCTTGGTCCTTCTCCCCGCTAGGACTTGAGACCTTTGCATCTTTGGCTCCCATCTACTTTGTAACTGGAAGCTTTAGGGCTTCACCCTATAAAATATGGGGGAGACAACTCCGTCGATGCTCCTGGAATTTCAAAAATTTTACCATGTCTCTGGGTGGCAAGGCTTGAATCTGACTTATGACTTCAGCGAAGGACCTCGCGCCCCGGAATATTTTGTCATGTGGGGAATCCTCATGTTCATACCTCTTTAGGATGCAACTTGCCAAGTGATTTCTCACAACCTTACTAGGGTCGTGCTTCTTGAACTCAATATCTACCAGCTTCATTTCTTCTAAAGTCGTAGCCTCGGCTTTGGCATGGCCAAAATCTAACAAGGAATATGCACCAATATGAATAGGGAAGGGTGGCCATACCTTTTTTGATACTCCTTTGAGTTATTTTCTTATTCCACTGAGCATAGTCTATCTGGCGATCTCACAGCACAATAACTTATCTAGCAGGAATAGAAGGAGGGCATATGGATGGATATATGTGCCGAAAAACCTGATATACGAAAATTTCTCCTCTAAATACCAATCTGCCACGCTTCTTAGGTTGCTCGTGATGCTATCTGATATACTGGGAGGCGGCTAGCCAAAAATGGCGACATGCAGTGGCACCATCACACAGTTGAAGATCTCGTAGATGAATTCTTTAGCCTTATCCTCCCATGGTTTCGAGTGGTAGACATGGATAGGCTCTGTACTAGATGGATCCCAGCTCCAGTTCATCACTGGGAAGGGTTTCATGAAGCATATGGCATCCATGATGTAATCATACATAAAAAATGAAGTTGCTTTCTTACTCATCCTCTATGCTCGATATTTAGTAATTCGACTGGTCAAATTGTCAGACAATAGTTTGGCCCAGTCGAAAGATAAACCCTCAACGACTGTATGAATGAGTGGCACCCATGGGTGGAAGAAATGGGTAGTGTCTTCCTTCCCATAAAACCTGTAGGTCATCATGGCTATGTACTTGAACTGTGGCTCCAAAGAAGAGATTGAATAGATCACATTGGAGTCAGCCCTGAATTTTGCGGGGTGTGAGACCCAATCTTTGATCAGATAGGACATACTTTTTGCATACTTCTCGCACTCCTTCTTCTTGAAGCATTCTAGGAATTTGGCATTGTGAGTAAGGTTTGTCGTGGGTGACAGTTTACACATTGCTTGCAAATGTTCTGTTCAGAAGGTACCAATCATCACCTTTTGTTCACTGATAATCATCCTGGTCGGGATGTCCACATGGTCCAGCGCCCACCTAATCATATACAAATAGGGAAGAAGATGGGGCTTTGCCGTGATTTTGTGCATCTATGCTTGAGCGACGATTTCATATTTGGTTGATAAATCGTCCTTCTCATTATCGCTAGAATCATCTGAAAAATCTATCGACTCGGATTGTAGGATGTTGGAAACGTATGACCATGTCTTGATATAATTAATACTTCAGGGCGAGGTATCAGAAATAATGTCTGAACCCTGACCTGAAATCTCAGAAGCTAACTTGGGAATTTTCCGTGGAGCCATGAAAATGAAACCTGCAACTGGACCACCTGTCGAACATATTTGAAAATCACAAACAGCGGTTAACCTGGTAAAATGGCTCTGCACGTAAATAGAAATGAGAACTGAAAAAATGAAGAAAAAAACTCTTTATCTTAGTCATTTAAACCCCCGGTGTCCTTGCGAATAGAATGGTCAAGTCTCTTAAAGAAAGTTTTTGCAGTAAAAGCGAGATCCTACTATCTGTCACCTCATCGTATTTCAAATAAATACCATAATTGTTTGACGAGTCCTAACACGAATCAACGCAAAAAACATTTAAATTTACTCTGTAGATGATGTGTGTTAAAGTTTGCATTGATGCATCTATTAATCCAGCCTAGCTCCTTTAATTAAGTTTGTTTTTGTCTTTAATCCCCCTTTTTCAACGTTCACCGTATCGGAAGATTTCACTCCTACCCTTTGAGCCCCTAAAACCCAAAATCGCGATGAGGGGATTTAGTTAAAAAAATGCGATCTGACATAAGTTCTTAATTAACCCATGCTTAATTAATAAATATCGCGACTTCGCGACTCAAAGCTACGAAGGTATGGTTTTTTGGGAGAGCGATCGTCGAGTCGCGAAACCCTGATAGTGCTTAACTAGGGTTTAAAGTGACTTACTCCTGAAACTAACCTGGGTAAACTTTTAAAACCATTTTGCAACTTCACATATCGGAGTTTGGAAACCATGCGACTTGTAACTCCCGAAGCGCGATAGCACGAGGTAATAAAAGTGATAAAATTGCTTAATGGTTAAGTGATGGTGATTTAGGACTATAACGGCCATTGCCACTTCGCAGGTTGGGGTATTGAGGCTTTCAGTGGGTAAAGATCATAAAGTAAAAGGTAGCCTGAAAACCAACTTTTGATTGTAAGAATTATATTTCAACCACTTGTAAAAGGCGGCTCCAACACTACACATAGTGTGCAGCTAATGTTACTCCACGGTGCAACATTTCCACTTATCACAAGAAACACACATTCACAATATAACTCAGTATATTGTGTTGATCTATCAATTTAATATGAGGTTGCTTCGATTTATTCACACCGTGATTGACCAAGATGTGCACACTCAGGCTTATTCAACCAACAAACACAAGGATGAAGTGGATACTTTCTATAGTTATCTGATCCAATAATCATTCAGCCCCAAAGAAAACCATAATTACCATGCCCAATATTTCATTTAGAAGGATAATATACATAGAATGTGACATGTGTGAACAACACCAAGCATTCATAACCAATGCCAGCCATCATCCAAATCCTCATAAGTGAAAATACTAGTGAGTGTATCTCAACCGACAATTTTCCACCGTGGTAGAAAATCAACCACCCGAACAAGTTGTGATAGCTATGCATGCCCACGCATACAATCGAAATGGGGCAGAGGCCCTTCCATTAAAAATACTAAGTTATTTGACATAAGGCAGGTGACTGTGAACCTTAGAAGTGCAACTAGAAATGTAAGGCTTATCTCTATAATCACAGAGGCAATGGATAAATTCCATACAATCACAATTGTCATACGACCCATGGTGAGTCCTTATTCGAACTAATACACCACAATATCCCACAACAACTTAACAGGCTCGATATTCTTTCTATGAAATTCTAGACTGGAGGGTTAAGGGTTTTCTCGGTAGCCATCACAGGAGGAACAAAGCCAAATTCTCTTAATAGTGAAATTTGAGGCCAAAGGTGTACACACAAAGAGGGCTATGATTCGTTTGTGGATAGGAAACAATTTCATGATAGGGGCCGAAACGGGAACGCAGGGCTCTAGTCTGGCCTAGCAAAGATTATTTAACGCACACATGGTATAACCCTCATGATTTTTGGTCAACAATCATAGCACCGAGATGAATATAGGAACGAAGAAGAACAAGAACCTTATTTCGTGACCCCTGGTGGTGCAATCGACCAATGCTAAAGTGAACAAAACATGCTAACATAGAAAAACTTTGACCATTAAACCCGGGAAGCCAGAGACTGGGCTTAGTGACAGTGCATGAGATAACTATCCAACCAAGATTTAAACAAGAACCCTTCAACCAACATAAGTGATAACAAATAACTATCACCCAGGAAGGCCAACAACTTCGGCGAACTCAAAAATATTACAGACAGAACCATCCATTTCTGATTCAAACAAAAATATTTCACACAGTTGCAATGCTTAGGAAAAACAAAAACGCATACACATAAGCCAGTAATTATTTCATAACCAAAGTGAAGTCAAGAATGGCTAAAAAAGGACATACCTATTAATTGAATTCCTTAAAATGGGACTTGGCCGAGCAGTTTCACCCTGCTAAAATTATGGAGAATAAACTAGCAAAAGAATGAACAATAGCCCGACTAGGGTGGTGGGCAATGGGAAAAGTAAAGGTGGTGTGCAGTAAATGAATGTTGCCTCCACTCACAATTCATTAACTCAACAGTACATGCCAACGAGCCCTCCATTAACACCATTAATCAACCCATGCATTGAGACTATCAACACATTTAAAACCATTAGGCCATACCACCTTTCTAACTTAAGCCATAGCATAATCCAGGTTCCATATAACAATTCTCATAACCATTAGCACTATGATCTTTCCAAATATGCCACCAACGTTCCATATCATATATATATCGACTACATAATTCCATTAACCATTGTATAACCATTTGCATTATCGCCTTGCCTAAATGCGCCACCAACTCTTCAACCATATGCATATAAATCATGTAATTCAAGCACAACTTCATAGCCATTTTCTTGTTAGATAGGTTTTAACAAAAATCAACAAGTATTTTCATGCATGTAGTATTGCAGAACTAGGTCCCTTTTGCATTTGTTATAGTACTTTGTCTTTCTCAAAACTTCCTTTCATACAATTTTCACTAACATGTTTTTTGTGTAGGTGTGATAAGAAATGACATTAATGAATAGCATAGGCCATAATCACAGAAGGAACCAACCCTTCATAAGCTCAATTCATAACCAATAACCATAGAATTTTCATCAACCATATGTCGTACATCATCTCAACATAAAAAATGAACAGATCTTCTCTCCAATAGTTCAAGGTGGACCCAACTACTAGTATTATTTAATTTTTATAATAATAGGCCTTAGCAATACTTTGCGGTCGAAACTTCGTTGACGTTTTCAATCGTCAACATACCTATTAATTCTACTTTTTATAAGAAAAACAATCTAGATAACAATTGTCCCTATAATAATTTAGAACAAGATATTTATAGTTTGAATAATGAAAGTAGTATCCTCCTGCTAGGAGACTTTAATGCTAGGACTGCAACTAAACAAGCTACTATTTTAAGTACGGATTCCAACCATAATCCTTTATGGATAGATGAAGACCTTGTTTTATCTAATAGCTACAAAAGAAGCTCTGGAGACCTAATTGAGAATTTGTTTGGTACTGAGTTGGTCAAGCTCTGTAGCTCTCAAGACCTAATAATTTGCAATGGAGTGATGAAGTGGAAAAACTCCAACTAGCTGACTTGTATTCATGGGCTCAGTAGTACCATTGTATATTATGTGATATATTATATCCCCATTTCCAACCAAATAGAAAATTTTGACCTTTTAAATGACCATGACCCTGACTCTGATCATAAACCTTTAACCCTAACTCTAAACCTTTTCATGCATAGGAGCACCATTGAAGAGAATTCTAATAATCAAAGGAATCTGTGTTTTGAAAAAATTAAAGATGACATTTTCTTAAAGGATTTAAATAGTAAATTAAATATCCTAACTTATAAGGACAACATTAGAGAAGTCTAACATAATTTTACAACTACCCTTTCCACTTCTATTAACAAGAGCTCTTTTGAGGTGTCCTATAAAAAGAATAATAAAGCGACCAACCCTTGGTATGATAAAGAATGTAAAATTTCTAGGAAATCCATTAGGGATGCTTCTAATGAGTCCTTAAAATTCGATAAGATCAATACGTACAAAGCCTTAATTAAAAGAAAAAAAATGTACTATATCAATAAAAGGCAAGAGCAATTTTCACAACTATATAAGTTGGATCCTAAGAAGTTTTGGAACCAAATTCTAAACCACAATACTAAAGAAAATAATAGGATTCCCTTAAGGGACTGGAATTCCTACCTTAAAAGTATTTACGACTTCCCTAATGTGATGGACACCATTCATATTTTCCCTACAAAGGAAGAATTTTTTTCTTTAGATGACTTAGATTTCGGGGTTAAGCGGCTTGCAAATGGGAAAGCTAAGTACATTGAATGCTACCAAGCTGAATTTTTTTAAATTGGAGGGTCTATCCTTATCCCTCACATACACAAGCTCTTCAATTTAATAGTAAAGTAGGTCTTCCCTAAACCTTGGACCCAAAGCCACATTTTTCATATTTTTAAAAATGGGGATAGAAACATTCCCTCTAATTATAGGACCATTATGATTAGCCCAATTTTAGCCAAGCTTTATGGAATTATTTTGGAAAAGAAAATTAGCCTTTGGCTAGAAAGTCACGATAAAAGAGATAAAGGTCAGTCAGTGTTTAGGAGATATCATTCAACTTTGGACCATCTTGTTACCTTTATGATCATTGTAGAGGAGTTTCGTAATACTACAACCAATCTTTTTTGTTGTTTTGTTGGCTTTTGAAAATTTGTTGACATGGTTCCTAGGAAAAACATTTGGAATATGTTGGAAGAGATAAAAGTGTCTCTCGAGTTGACGGTTGTTGCAATAAGGATGTATGAGAACATTATTGATAAGTTTAAGAACATTGAGGGTTGGTCAAAATAAATTAACTGCAATATCGAAGTCAAACAAGGTTGTCCCTTGTCCCCTACCCTTTTTGGCATATACATTGACAAGTTAGAATATTTCTTTGAAAAAGAAGGTTGTGTCAGCCCTACTCTCATTGGTATAGTCATCAATCTTCTTATTTATGCTGATAATATCGTTCTTATGGAAAGGAGTCATTGTGATCTTGAAAAACAACTAAGAATCCTCAAGAATTTTTGCTCCAATATGGGTATGACTGCTGATACTGATAAGACTAAGGTCATGATTATTAAATCCAATAAGATCCCTTATGATACCTTCGTATATGAAAACAACAACTTGGATGAAGTGTCTTCATACAAATATCTTGGAATTGATATTCACCACAAGCTCAATTGGAATTATAGCATTGAGAAAAGGATTATTGGGGGATAGAAAGCTTATTATGGGCTTGAAAACAATTGTAA
>JZKD02S0005460.1:273231-285516 GCA_000966675.3 Picea glauca
ATCTCCACTGTCTCTCCTACATCTACCCTTATCTCCTACATTTACCTCTCTCTCTACCCGCCTCTTTATTTTCCTCTCTCTCCCTCTCAGACTTTATATTTCCTTACTATGCCTTTCTCTTTCCCCCTTTTACACACACTTTCTACCCCCCCTATATGTATTCCTCTCACTCCATCCGACACACTAACACACTCACTCTCTACCTCCCCTCTTTGTGTTCCTCTCTCTCCCTCTCACACTCTCACATAAACACTTTATATCCCCCCTCTATGTCTTCCTTTGTGTCCCTCCGACACTCTCACACACAAATTTTCTATCGCCCCTCTGTGTCTTCCTCTCTCTTCCTCCCACGCTTTAAGGAACTCACTCTCTACCTCCATCATTTCCCTCTAACTTATACGAGTACTTATATGAACATGACCATGACCTAGACCATGAATGACACAGACCCCTGACCGTCGGGCCATGATACACATAGGATTGTTCTAAATTATCCTTGAGCCAAAGAGGCTCCCTCGGATCCCTATTAGAACCTCACAAATCCGATCCACAGGTCCTTCATGAAAACTCGCCTGCACAACTTAACACCAGGCGCGAGCCTTACATCTCCATGTAACCACAACCGAGCCTTAGCGCAAGCGCCTTTTGCGATTCACGAGTTCGTGAGTCGAAGACCCTCGACTCCTCTTTCTCCAAATGCCGATACCCAAGTGATGCAGGAGCATTTCCAACTGATCAAGGAGCATCGCCAAAGACAAGCGAGCCAACATGGAAGACAATGAACAACTGGACAATTCTAGCTGAATTTTTTTTGAATTTCCATTTAAGATGATGCGCCAATGTATAAATGCAACATTTATGGAAAGTGCCTTTGTATATTGTATCAGACCTCGAGCCATATGCTCTTGTCTGAAGTAGATAAGGAGGCATTTAATCTAGTTAATGCAAGTAGGAAGGATTTATTTCTATATTAGACAGTTTTAGATGGAAGGGGGGAAAACGGATATAGACACCCTCATTGTATCATTGTAACATTAGCCAGCATTCAAAAGAGAAGAGCAAGCAGAGAATTGTATAAAGAACACCCATGTACAGATATTGAATTAATAGAATGAAACTTTGATTCAATTCATGGTCTGTGTTATTTTCTCTGTGTGTGTTGATATTATGCTCATGAATGTTTGTTTTCTGGTTATGCATTTTCTTTGTATTTTTTGTGCATGTGATTTCATGGTTCGAAATTGAAGTATGAGAGGATTGGAGAATGAGTTTCAATTGTTTCTCTAAGTGAGCCAGAATATTCCTGCAAGGAGTGCAGTCGAATAGTCCACAAGGAGTGCGTTGACAGAAGGGTTTGCTTAGAGGTAGCTTTTGTTCTCATTTCCTTGAGAGTGCAGATAGGCACAGTGCTGTGCAAGGAGTGCGCAGGCCAAGCGAAGTCTCAGAGTTGAAATTCTGAGAAAAACATTGAAAGATTGTTGTTGCAGGAGTGCGCAGGGTCGAAAGACTTCGACACTTAGTCATTTTGAAGATTTTCCGCAAGGAGTGCGCGCAACCAGTTCTCATAAAGACTTGTGAAGTCGAGAAGAAGATCAGGAGAAATAGGCCTTCAATTTCATGGAAGGATAAGTGCAGGGAGTTGTTGTTGAAATTATGCAAGAAGCGTCACAGGTTGGCAAGAGGGTGAACAAGTCTTCACGGAGGAAGCACTTGATTTGCCTCGCAGGAAACGTCTAAGGGAGGACGAACGATCAAAATCCCCTGGAGAGATTTTGAAAAATTCCGAGGACCGTTGGATCTTACGGAGGTGCAAGGAGATTTCGGCGTGAACATTCAGAGGTTCGAAGCTCAGGAGGGAGTAGAGTCGTCGATCTGTAGTCATAGGGACCATTTGATCCACATGTGACATCGCATATTGGGGATTCATGAGGTGAAGCCCCAAGTTTGTGCAACAAATATCGCGATATCATGAGGAGCGATATCCCAATAGGCTCAGAACCATCGATCGTGTAGGACGTGTGTCAGGAGATCCCGAGGAGTCGAGGATTGGAGAATCCGAATTTGCAAGAGCATAGGAAACTTGCAGCTTGAAGTCACGAAGCGCGATATTCTGACAGAGCGGTCGTGCGGGCCACAGTTAGAGCTAGTGGAAGACAGGTGGCATGCTTTATCGGGGATCGGGAAAAGGTAAGTCCTGAATCCTTTGGTACCAGGATTCGTGATCCCGCGAATTATAAATTTCTGATAGAAGGACAGAAGGTGGAAATGTCAAATCCACACGTGTATCGGGGAATCGACACATCGGGGTTCGGAGTTTGGAAATTCATATTGTTGACATCACGAGTAGAAATTTCCCGATAGGGAGAACTCTGATGAGAGGGGAGAAAGTCAGCGATTGACCCGCATTGGGATTTGAAGAATCGTGAGGCATAAGGTGTGTGACTACAGAATTCGCGATATCGCGAATTTCGATTTCTCGACCATTGAGGGATATCTTTGAAGAGTTGTTGTGGGTAAGAAAAGTTCCTGATAGGGAATTAGAAGAACAAAAAGAGTTCTTCAGGCCGAGGAGAAAGAAGGTCCCGGTGAGAGCGATCGTGCTCCGAGGAGTGCGGTTGCGTCAGAGTGGTATCAGAGCTTGTTCTTTCTTGTATATTTCAGGCAGGAAGAGAGGCAGAAAAGGAAATCACTCTGATACACACAAATTAATATCAGAGCGGGATTGACTCTTTGTTTTGTATAGCAGAGAGAGAGAATTCACCATGCCGCCCAGAAGAGAAAGACTGTCACCCGACCCAGAAGACAGGGAGGTGAGAAGAAGAGGCAGGCTGACAGGAAATCTAGAACTGGAAAGGAAAATGAGAGATCTTCGAGCAAGACTAGAAGATATGGAGGCAGCGCAGAGATGCACAACCAATGCTGGAGATTTAAGTGACTCCAAAGGTGAAGTTGAAGCCAAAAAACAAGGAGAAGTTGCAGCCGAAGATGCAGCCAATGAACGACTGATTAAAGCTATCGCCAGGATGGGTGCAAAGGAGAAGATAGACATTCCAGCTTATGAAGGAAGTCTGCATGCAGAGGAGCTACTGGATTGGATCCGAGCTCTTGACACCTACTTCGATTATGAAGATATCGAAGAGGATAAAAAGGTTAGACATGCTGTCGCATGATTGAAGAGACATGCAACATTGTGCTGGGACGAGCTATAAGCTGATAGATGCTGCAAAGGCAAGCAGAAAATTAAAAGCTGGGATCGAATGATTGCAAATATGAAAGCGAAATCCATCCCAAGGGATTATCAAATCACACTGTTCAGGAGGATGCAGAACCTGAGATAGAAGCTGATGATAGTGAAAGAATATACTGAGGAATTCTATCGAATGAACATCAGAGCAGGTCATCGGGAGAGCGATGATGAGAAGGTGGCCAGATATTTGAATGGTCTGAGATACGATATTTAGGATGAATTAAGCATGGTTACCATCAGGACGGTGGAGGATGCTTATCAGATGGCTCTGAAAGCCGAAGAAAATCTGATCCGTAAGCAAGGTCAGCGACGGCGAGGTAGGAGTCAGCCCAGAGGTAAGACAATTGCCCAGGAGAAATACGAGAAGCCCAAGGAGGAATGGAAGAAACCTCAGGGTAAGGCTGAGAGAGGTGGAACCTCACAGCGAGGACAACCACATGTTGAACAGAGAGGGAAGAATACAGAGAAGAGTGGAGGATATGCTGATGACAATACTTTTCCTCGTACCAGAGGTAGAGGAAGAGGAAGAGGTGGAGTCATCACATGCTTTACATGTGGAAAGAATGGGCATAAGTCATTTGAGTGTCCAGAGAAAAAGAAATATGGTGGAGAAGCTCACATCGCTAAGGCACAGAGGCAAGATGCTGAAGCAGAAGGCGCAGAAGATGGAAGCTCACTTCTGATGCAAAAAGTCCTTTTGACACCTAAGAAAGAGGTGCAGGAAAGTTCAGCTCAAAGGACCAGACTGTTGAGGACAGCTTGCAAAACCAAGGATAGGAAATGCAAGGTTATCATGGATAGGGGAAGCACATATAATCTCGTTTCAACCGAGATGGTGGAAAAGCTGGAGTTGGAGACGACAGATCACCCGAGTCCATACAAAGTCTCGTGGCTACAAAAGGGACATCAGGTGAGTGTCACTAAACAGTGCTTAGTTGACATCAAAATAGGTGGGTAGAATGATAAGATTCTATGTGATGTTATTCCCATGGATGTATGTCATTTATTGCTGGGTAGACCATGGCAATATGACAGAAATGTGGTTCATGATGGGAGAATGAACACATATACCCTAGAGAAAGATGGGAGGACACACAGTTTTCTTCCGATAAAGGATAAGGAGGTGAAGTTGGAAGTAAGCAACACAATACTTCTCATGAGTGGGAAGGAACTTCTCACAAATATGGAGAATAAGGAAGATCCACAATTCTTTGTTGTCAGAAAGCCGAAGATTGTTCTGACTAGCACAAGAGTGGATGACTTACCAGATGAGATTCAGGAACTGCTGGAAGAGTTCGCTGACATCATCGTGGACGAATTACCTCATTCGTTGCCACCAATGAGGAGTGAGAGTCATCATATTGACCTCATACCAGGAGCTAGTTTGCTGAACAAAGCTGCATACAGGTTGACGCCGCAAGAAAATGAGGAGGTCAAGAATTAGGTACAGGATTTGTTGGACAAAGGATTGGTCAGGGAAAGCTTGAGTATGTGTGTCGTTCCAATGGTACTTAGTCCGAAGAAAGATGGAGGTTGGAGAATGTGCACCGACTCAAGGGCGATCAACAAAATTACCATCAGGTATAGGTTTCCACTGCCGAGAATGGATGATCTGATGGATTGCCTGACAGGGGCAAATTATTTTTCAAAGATTGATCTGAAAAGCGGATATCAGCAGATTTTCATGAGGGAAGATGATGAATAGAAGACAACATTCAAGACAAACAAAGGTATGTACGAATGGTTGTTCATGCTGTTTGGTTTGACGAACGCGCCGAGCACATTCATGAGGTTGATGAATGAAGTCCTGAGGGAGTTCCTCGGGAAATTTGTCGTCATATATCTGGACAATAATGATTTTCAGTAAGACAAAGGCTGAACATTTGAAACATTTGGCCATTGTGATGGGGAAACTACAGTAAGAGAAGTTCTTGATTAATATGAAGAAGTCCTCATTTATGAAGACATAGCTCATTTATTTGGGTTTTTTCATATCAACAAATGAATTGAAAATGGATCCGAGTAAGGTAGAAGTGATCAAGAATTGGCCATCACCGAGAAATGTTTTCGAGGTGAGAAGTTTCCATGGTTTGGCTAGTTTCTACCGAAAATTCATCAGGAATTTCAGTGGAATTAGCGCAATGATGATGGACACAGTGAAGAAGCGACATGAGTCTTTTCATTGGACAGCAGAGGCTGAGAAGAGCTTCAATCTGTTGAAGCAGAAGATAACGGAATGACCAGTGTTGGTGTTGTCGGACTTCATGAAGACATTTTAGGTGAAGTGTGATGCAAGCGGATATGCCATAGGAGCGATCTTGAGTCAGGAAGAAAGACCAGTTGCATATTTCAGTGAGAAGCTGGATGAAGTGAAACTGAAGTACTCCATGTATGATAAGGAATTTTATGCTATCATACAGGCGTTGAAAAAGTGGAGGCATTACTTGATCCCAAAAGAATTTGTATTGTACAGTGATAATCATGCATTATAGTTTGTGAGTCAACAAGAGAAGTTGAATCAGAAACATGCAAAATGGGTAGAGTATATGAAAAATTTCACGTTTATGATTAAACACATTTCGGGTACTGCTAAGAAAGTGGTTGATGCTTTGAGTAGGAAATGTTTGTTGCTACAGGAGTTCCGAGTCAAACCATTAGGTTTTGAAAATCTGAGGGACATGTATGTAGGTGATGCAGATTTTATAGAGGCATATGAAGCAGCTAAGAATCCAGTTCTCAGAGATAGAAGTCCTTGGATAGATTATATGATCTAGGAGGGATTGTTGTTCAGAGACAATCAACTGTGTATTCCAATTTGCTCCATGAGGGAGAACTTGTTGAAAGAGAAGCACAGTGGTGGATTGGCAGGACATTTTGGCCACGAAAAAACATTCGCAAAGCTGAGCGAATCATATTTTTGGCCAGGCATGTGAGCAGATGTCAAGAGGTTTGTTGACAAGTGCAAAATTTTTCAGCATTCGAAGGGTAGAAAGAAGAATGCAGGTTTTTATCGGCCATTGCCCATACCAGAGAGACCATGGGAGGCAATTAGCATGTATTTTGTATTGGGTTTGTCGAGGATGCAAAGAGGAGTTGATTCCATATTTATGGTGGTGGACAAGTTTTCAAAGATGGAACACTTCATTCCATGCCAAAAGACCAATGATGCGACACATATCACAAATTTGTTTTTCAAGGAGGTCATTCGACTTCATGGATTGCCGAAAAGCATAGTTTTGGATAGAGACACCAAATTCATAGGGAATTTTTGGAGGACCTTATGGAAGAAGCTAGGGACTAACTTGGTTTTTAGTTCATCTTACCATCCTCAGATGGATGGGCAGACATAGGTGGTCAACAGAAGTCTGGGAGACTTGTTGAGAAGCTTGGTGACAAAGCACCATAGCAGCTGGGACAACATATTTCCACAGGCAGAGTTTGCATACAACGATTCAGTGAATCAGAGTACAGGAAAGAGTCCATTTCATATTGTGTATGGGACACAACTGAGGGGAGTTTCTGAACTCAAGGAGTCAGAATAGACTGCTACTAGCAGCGCTAGAGCAGAGGAGTTTGCTGAAGCAATGAAAGAACTTCACTGCAAGGTGAAGCAACAACTGACAGATTCAAATCAAGAGTATAAGCGCAGAGCAGATCAACACAGGAGACAACTTCAGTTTGAAGTTGGTGATCTAGTTTTGTCACATCTGAGGAAGGAAAGGTTCCCAAGGGGAGCATATAACAAGCTGAAAATGAAGAAAATTGGACCATGCAGAGTCCTAAAGGAACTCAGAGAAAATGCTTATGAGATTGAGTTGTCGGATGGCATTCGAATATCTCCGACGCTCAATGTCTCAGACTTGTACCTGTATAAGGCTGAGGAAGCAGGAGCTGCAAGTGAGGAACAACCAGAGATCCAGTGGCAGAAGCAGATGTCGATAGCAGAAAAACCACAAATGGAGTGCCTAATCGACAAGCGAGTGGGTAAGAAGACCAGGAGGAAAGAGTACTATGAGTATCTGGTCAAGTGGAAGAATCACCCAGTGGAAGATGATAGCTGGGAAAACGAAGCAGTGATATAGAAGCATGGGCAGGAGCCCATGAAAATTTTCAAGCCAAGGAGTATGATGCAGGAGCATCGCCAACTCATCAAGGAGCATCGCCAAAGACAAGCGAGCCAGCATGGAAGACAATGAACAAATGGACAAGTCCAGCCAAATTTTTTTTGAATTTCCATTTAAGATGATGCGCTAATGTATAAATGCAACATTTATGGAAAGCGCCTTTGTATATTGTATCAGACCTCGAGCCATACGCTCTTGTCTGAAGTAGATAAGGAGGCATTTAATCTAGTTAATGAAAGTAGGTAGGATTTATTTCTAGATTAGACAGTTTTAGATGGAAGGAGGGAAAACAGATATAGACACCCTCATTGTATCATTGTAACATTAGCCAACATTCAGAAGAGAAGAGCAAGCAGAGAATTGTATGAAGAACACCCATGTATAGATATTGAATTAATAGAATGAAACTTTGATTCAATTCATGGTCTGTGTTATTTTCTCTGTGTGTGTTGATATTATGCTCATAAATGTTTGTTTTCTGGTTATGCATTTGCTTTGTACCTTTTGTGCATGTGATTTCATGGTTCGAAATTGAAGTCTGAGAGGATTGGAGAATGAGTTTCAATTGTTTATCTAAGTGAGCCAGAAGATTCTTGCAAGGAGTGCAGTAGAATAGTCCGCAAGGAGTGCGTTGACAGAAGGGTTTGCTTAGAGGTAGCCTTTGTTCTCATTTCCTCGAGAGTGCATATAGGCACAGTGCCGTGCAAGGAGTGCGCAGGCCAAGTGAAGTCTCAGATTTGCGATTCTGAGCAACACATTGAAAGACTATTGCTGCAGGAGTGCGCAAGGTCGAAAGACTTCAACACTTAGTCATTTTGAAGATTTACCGCAAGGAGTGCGCGCAACCAGTTCTGATAAAGACTTTTGAAGTCGAGAAGAAGCTGAGGAGAAATAGGCCTTCAATTTCATGGAAGGATAAGTGCAGGGAGCTACTGTTGAAAGTCTGCAAGAAGCGTCACAGGTTGGCGAGAGGGTGAACAAGTCTTCACGGAGGAAGCACTTGATTCGTCTCGCAGGAAACGTCTAAGGAAGGACGGACGGTTGAAATCCCCTGGAGAGATTTCACGAAATTCCGAGGACTGTTGGATCTTGCGGAGGTGCAAGGAGATTTCGGTGCGAACATTCAGAGGTTCGAAGCTCAGGAGGGAGTAGAGTCGTCGATCTAGAGTCAGAGGGACCATTTGATCCACATGTGACATCGTATATCGGGGATTTGCGAGGTGAAGTCCCAAGTTTGTGCAAAAAATATCGCGATATCGCGAGGAGTGATATCTTGATAGGCTCCGAATCGTCGATCGTATAGGACGCGTGTTAGGAGATCCTGAGGAGTCGAGGATTGGAGAATCGATATTTGCAAGAGCATAGGAGACTTGCAGCTTGAAGTCGCGAAGCGCAATATTTCAATAGAGAGGTCATGTAGGCCATAGTTAGAGCTAGTGGAAGACAGGTGGCATGCTTTATCGAGGATCTAGAAAAGGTAATTCCTGAATCCTTTGGTACCAGGATTCGCGATCCCGTGAATTCCAAATTTTCGATAGAAGGACAGAAGGTGGAAAAGTCAAATCCACACGTGTATCGGGGAATCAGCACATCGGGGTTCAGAGTTTGGAAATTCAGATTGTTGACATCGCGAGTAGCGATTTTCTAATAGGGAGAACTCCGATGAAAGGGGATAAAGTCAGTGATTGACCCACATCGGGATTCGGGGAATCGTGAGGCATAAGGCGTGTAACTACAGAATTTGCGATATCGCGAATTTCGATTTCCTGACCGTTGAGGGAGATCTTTGAAGAGTTGTTGTGGGTAAGAAAAGTTCCCGATAGGAAACTAGACAAACAACAGGAGTTCTTCGGGCCGAGGAGAAAGAAGGTCCTGGTGAGAGCGATCGTGCTCCGAGGAGTGCGGTTGCGTCACCAAGATGTGATACAAGTATGGCTCCTCCTTGTTAGCGCCTTCCACACATAACCACTGGCAAGGGCTAAGTGCTAGAACTACTCGCAACTCGCGACTTTGCGAATTGGAGTGTTGGGCTCTCATGCTCCTCCTTTGCGAAATCCCGAAGCACAATAAGTCAGTGATGGGTTGACTCCTTCCAAGGTGACACGTGAACGCCAACTATCGCCTACGTCCGCCTTTTCTATGCACTCTATGTTTGTGCCACCTGTCAACCACGCAGTCCCCTCCTAATGGATGTGACACGTTTTTGCATGAGCCCTCAATGCTCGGCACTTCGCGACTTCTGCAGTCGAAAAGAAATCCTTTCAACCCCAAATGCCCGATACGTGATACCATGCCGAGGTTTCGATCCAACAGTTCTCCCATGGCTTGCATCCAACGGCCTAGACCTCCTTCCCTACTCCTCGCGACTCAAGAGTTTGCGAAACCAAGAATTTGGTCTGCCCTCGAAACTCATGAACTCCGAGTTTGCAAAATGATCCAACAACGTGGGTTGAAACGAGATCAACGGCTCATATTGAACCACGATCAACGGTTCACGTTGATTCTTGATATTAGGGTGGTGAGTTTGTCCAACTCCTAACCGCCTTATAACTCCACTGGATCCTACGGTCCTCGCGATTTCACGAGATCTCCACGGAGAATTCTGACCACATGATTCACTCCTCAATGGCTACTACCCAACAACTGAGTGTTCTCCCTCCTGAACTTAATTTCTATGAGACGGCTTCGATCTCTATCTCCCTTTGAACACTTCAAAGGTGTTATCCCTCCTGAGATTTCACTTGCAAACTCAAGCCTCCAAAAAGAGCCCTGCTCCCACTCCTTGTAGAAAACCTTCAAATAACCTCTGGTTATTTGAATCTTCGACCCTATGCACTCTTTGCAACAATAGTCTTTCAACTTTTCCCTTGGTTTATAAGTTCTAAGGCCTCAACCCACCTACGCACACCTTGCACGGCTCTGTGATTCTCCTGCACTTATGTTGGTATGAGAAGAATGATATCTCTCCTGAGCTTTCTGAGATAAAACTCAGACCCTCATCAATGCACACCTTGCAGACGTTCACTGCACTTCTTGCAGGAACTCTCAGGGAGAGAAACAATTGAAACTCATTCTTCCTCTTTCAGGGACTTCATACATTCAACATGAAATCATACACACAATACAACATTGGAATAAATGCATAACATAGAAACAAAACAACTGTAAACACACCATTTAACTAATGTAAATAGTAAGCATCATAACACCATGAAAATTGAGTCAAAGTTTCATATATTAACTCAAGTGCTCTTGTACATGGGTTCTTCTCAACAACTCTCTACTACAGCACTATAGCTTATGAATTCTGAATGATAATCCCCCCAAAATTACAATGATACAAGGCAGAGGTTGTCTATATCCGTTTTCCCCCCTACGCTTCTAAATTGTATAATCTATTAAATTAAATCTACCTACTTGAATTCATTACGCATAAATTCCTCTACATTCGACAGATGAGAGAAACGCTCAAGATCTGTTTACAACATATAGATATAAATATAAGTACAATTCCCTTAGATATTTCATTAATGTCCATTCAATAATTTTTTCAAAACATTTCAAAATGTGCGTTGGTGCTTTTCCAGCTGTCTTTCGCCTTTATGCTTGCTTGGATGACTATGTACAATGCTCCTGCATCATACTCCTATTCTTGAAAATTTTCATGAACTCTTTTTCATGAGCTCTTGCATAGTCTGTCCATGCCTATGAATTGTTGCTTCATCTTCCCAACTAGCATCTTCAACTGGATGTACTTTCCCCTTGACCAAGTATTTAAAATACTCTTTCCTCCTAGTCTTTTTGCTAATACTTTTGTCAATTATGCTTTCCATCTACGACTTTTCAGCTATAGTCATTTGCTTTGTCCATTGAACTTCTTCTTGCTCATCTTCTACTCCTGCTTCTTCAGCTCTATAAGGGTACAAATCCACAACATTGAATATTGGTGAGATTCCAACCCCATCGGGTAATTCAATCTCATATGTGTTTGCCCCAAATTTCCTTATGACCTTGCACAGTCCAATCTTTTTCATCTTCATCTTATTATATGTTCCCCTCGGAAACCTCTCCTTCCTTAGATGTGCAAGAATCAGATCACCCACTTCAAATTGAAGTTCTCACCTATGTTGATCTGCTCTCTGCTTGTATTCTTGACTTGAACTCTCCAATCACTCCTTAATTCGGTTTTGAAGCTCCTTCATTCCTTCTGCAAAGTCCTCTGCACTAGCACTCCTGAATTCAACTTGTTCTTCATCTTTCAATTCAGAAACTCCCCTTGGCTACATTTTGTAAACAATTTGGAATGGACTGTGCCCTATGCTTCTATTGAGTGAATCATTGTAAGCGAATTCCGCCGATGGCAGAATGTGATCCCATTGACTGTGGTGTTCAGTCACTAAGCTTCTTAGCCAATCTCCCAAGCTCATGTTTACGACCTCTGTTTGTCCATCCATCTGAGGATGATACGTTGAGTTGAAAGTCAAACTTGTCCACAACTTCTTCCATAAGGTACTCCAGAAATGTCAAACAAACTTGGTATCTCTATCAGACATGATACTCTTTGGAAAACCATGAAGTCTGACGAATTCCTTGAAAAACAGGTTCACAATGTGGGTTGCATCACTGGTTTTCTAGCATAGTATGAAATGTGTCATTTTTTAAAATCTGTCGACTACCACAAAGATTGAATCATATCCTCTCTATGTCCTTGGTAGTCTCAATATGAAATCCATGCTCACTGCATTCCACGACCTTTCAGGTATGGGTAATCTTTACAAATATATTTACAACTTTTTTTCTTTTTTCTTAAATTTACATTAAAAAAGAAATAAAGACAAAAGACAAAATCTTCACAAATATATATTTTTTAATGAAGACAAAAACACATTTAAAAATATATATTCAAAATACAAA
>JZKD02S0005460.1:310032-324789 GCA_000966675.3 Picea glauca
AAATAAAATAATATAATATTTTGTACAATTCAAAGTTGATGGCATTTGTATTTTTTTTTTTCACAATTTTTTTAAGGATTAAAATTAAATATAAATTTTATTTTTATATTACAAATTTTGAGTGTTAATCTTAAATATAAGTTTGAGTGTTTTACAATGTATAATCTAAATGTTTTTATGAAATTGAGTTTTTTTAAGATCATTCAAAATAATGTGAAGGGATATTGGTTATTATACCTGGTTTGACTAAAATAGTTTTGAGCATTTTTAAAGGTATAACATTACAATTTGATTTTTTTAATTATTTTAAAACATTCTTCTAAATTGTGATTAGTTGTTCAAATGCATCTCTTATTGCCGCAACTGTGGAAGGATCTTCAACGGCTGCAGAAGGATATTCAACGTCCTTTAATGAGAGGACACTTGCCTGCGATGCAACCCTGTTATATTTTATATTATATAGGAGTCCAAAAGATTTCGTTCAAAGCATATTTGACGGCGGCGGACAGGAAAGAGAAGACGCAGACAGAATGGCGGGTAGGGGAAGTTGAATCTGGCGTTGGGGCCTGTTAGGCAATACACTGCAGCGTCGTAATCACTGGATTTCAGACACCCAACTCCCCATTTTTGAATTTGGATTCCCTTAAATTGGCAGAAATTTTGTCCACGATCTTCGTCTGGTGGAGACAGCTATTAGTGCTCTCGGGAGGCTTTCTCCATATTTGGAGACGCAATGCCAACGCTGCCAAATGGGAGGGAAAACAGTGAATAACAATGTACATATTTTGCCTAATTGTTGAACTGCACTGTGTTGCGGATTTAAGATGTGGAAGCAGGTTGTATGGCCGAAACGCATATTGACTGTGATCGCTTGAAGAAATGTGAGAAGGATTGCGAACGATATTTAAAACGTGAGAGAAAATGTTGACTTCTGGAGATTATTCCTCTTGTAACCTCTTCACGCATGACGTCGATGTCCAGGTGAGGTCAAATATTAATATTTGAAGGGGTGCATGAAGTCCGACATGTATAGTTTTCGTGTACAAAAAAATCTGTGTTCAAAAAATGCAGGTGTTGATTTTGAGTCCACACGCATCTTATCTCATACTCACCAATCACATTGGCTTTTCTTTTTAATAATCTATGTAGGGGCTTTTCCATTTTTATTAATATAAAATAGACCTTATTTTGCAAATGAGAATGTTTTTATATTACCATTTAAAGGTCAGTTTACATTTAACATACCCTTGGGAAGGGGAATGCGAAAAATGCGAAAAACACGGGAATGCGAAAATATATTTGAGGAGATGGACATAAGAATGAGGTAAAATGAGATTGCAATGATCATTATAGAATGGAGTATGGTTAAGTTTGAATTGAAGTAGTCGGTCATTGTGAAATTATTTATCTCTCTTTCAATTATTTATTTATTTATGATAATTGAGAATTCAAATTAGAAAAAAATTAAAATTCACAATAATTTTCATGTTTATTGAAATGACATATACAACATCTACCTCTTATATTAACAATAGCGAACAATCTCAACTTACAATTTGATACTTCATTTGTCTAACAAATACATCATTATTTTAAATTTAAACGAATTTTTAAAGTGAGGTTTTAAGTCAAGATTTTCAAGCATCTTGACATGCAATTTCAAAGTGACAACTCTAGCACTTTCCTTAGCATTGACAATCTACTTCTCAAATAATGGTAATTATGCACATGGGATGGCATTAACAACATCCAACATGTGTTTACCTGCTTTGGGTTTTGAATTAAAGAAAATTATTTGTCCCATAAAAAAAAATTATTTGACTCATTCTCGAACTTATTCAAGTAAGAATTTGTGGGTCATCTTGAATCATAGTCATGAGGAATGTTAGACACAATAAAATGTGGAAATTTCTTCGACGGATTCAAGTAAGAATTTGTCGGTCATCTTGAATCATAGTCATGAGGCATGTTAGACACAATAAAATGTGGAAATTTCTTCGACGGATAGTGTATCATATGTAGTACAATTATTATAACCACCTTCTACATCTACCATTAGCATGCCAACCCTATTGATTAATTTTTCATACCTTCATTTATTTATGTGTATTTCTCCCAACATTTCTAAGTTAACACACCAAGTTGGTTCATCATCCATCTATCACCATCTTGTTTTTTTTGTGTGCAATGATGACGAACGGTGTTTGGAAATTTGGCATCATAAAGGGTTTTTAATGTCCTATCATGGCATGGAAAAGACTACCCTCTCCACCTCCCATTCATTTTTTTCAAACCATGGGATGAGAAGTTGTCTTCAACGTTATTGAGTGTTGCTCAAAATCATGACAGTGCATTGGTCTATGGTTACTCTTTCTTAAATCAAATTAAAAAAATTGAATAGAAATGTCAAGATTAATTTAAAGAAGTTTAATCGAAAATAGAAATGTATAAATGGATGGTTAATTCAAATTAAAGGATTATGATGGTTGTTTTGGCTGTATGGTTATAATAATTAATACCTTTTAAGTTATAGGGAGAGACATGGTACATGGAGTAGGGCTAAATATGTAAGTGATTATTTTATTGGAAGATGTCATGAAAGTGTCACTAGTAGGTAATGAGAGAGTTATATTTCCATAAGTCGTTTAAGTTATTGATTGAGACCAATTTAGAAATAATCTTGCTACTGGAATTGTTTGAATTATGAATTTTGGACATTTTTTCCATGGATTTTCCATGTTTCTTTTACGATTCTAATGGGTGAGTGCAAGCTAATGATGGTCTCTCATGACGCGTTAGTGGCAATGCAAACCTGGAAAAACATATATTTGTTAACTTGGAGGGATTATTCAAGGTATTTTTACAATGAATTTGAATATGGTGTAAGAAGATGAAACATAGGAAATTGAATTAGCTTTCTGAATGTACAATTTTATTCATAGACATTGTGAATAACTAGGTCAAATTAGACTTTTTCTAAAAGTTTTATTTTATTTTTCCAACAAAATATAAGGTATAAAGGTATATGTTTTTGTTCGTGTAAGTGTTGAGTCTATTAACGATGGAATTTCGTTCCAAAAACTTGTATACTTGTAGAGAACCCATTTTTCTTATGTCGTGTATTTTTTGGAAATTTTTAATATTAATTTTATATTTTTTTAAAATTATCAAAGTCAACATATGCCTGAAATTACCATGTCTTTTGTTTGTGCAGGCTAAAAGGGTCTTAAAATGATCAAAAAACTTTTTTTTCATATCATAGGTATTGGTCTCATCTTGTGCCGCATATAACTCATGTGAGTAATGGTTAAGCACAGAAAAAGTTATAGAAGAAATAAGAGAGGTATGTATTCTAGTTTTTTGATACAAGTGAAGACAAAAATAGATTAAAAATAGTAAACAATAATAATATATATATATATATATATATATATATATATATATATATATATATATATATATATATATATATATATATATATATATATATATTTGAAATCTGCATAGTCGGCTCGATCTATGTATATAACTTCGTCAACAACTGAATTGTGTAGCCTATAGAAAAATAACGTCAAAGACAGAGATATAGAGGGGTATTCACAAAAATGGAGGTTTTTATGAATTTGTAGACTGAACCACTAGGTTTTTCATCTCGAACCTAAGTCTAAGATAACCAAGTGATCATACACATTGTCAATGCCACCTAAAAATTTTGAATTCAAATAAGTGCGCACTCGCTCTAGGAACACACGCGCGCCCGATACGTGATACCACGCAGAGGTTCCGATCCAACGGTTCTCCCATGGCTTGGATCCAACGGCCTAAACATCCTTCCCTACTCCTCGTGACTCGAGACTTCACGAAACCAAGAATTTGGTCCGCCCTTCAAACTCACGAACCCCGAGTTTGCGAAATGATCCAACGATGTGGGTTGAAACGAGATCAACGACTCATATTGAACCACGATCAACGATTCATGTTGATTCTTGATATTAGGGTGGTGAGTTCGTCCAATTCTTAACCGCCTTATAGCTCCACTGGATCCTACGGTCCTCACGATTTCACGAAATCTCCACGGAGAATTCTGACCACACGATTCACTCCTCAATGGCTACTTCCCAACGACCCTCTTGAACTTAATTTCTATGAGACGGTTTCAATCTCTGTCTCCCTTTGAACACTTCAAAGGTGTTATCCCTCTTGAGATTTCACTTGCAAACTCAAGCCTCCAAAAAGATCCCTGCTCCCACTCCTTGCAGAAAACCTTCAAATAACCCCTGGTTATTTGAATCTTCGACCCTATGCACTCTTTCCAACAGTAGTATTTCAAATTTTCCCTTTGTTGATAAGCTCCAAGGCCTCAAACCACCTACGCACACCTTGCACGGCTCTGTGATTCTCTTGCACTTATGTTGGTGACGCAAACAGACGCGACCATACCTTGTCACGCTCTCCCGCTCTCAGGATCGTTCTCAATCCCTTATTTCTTGAGTCGAATTAGCTCTCTGATTCCCCTTGGGAATCATGACTTCCAAACCCATTCCACTGGTCCTTCCTCACTTCTTCACGGCCTCTACACTAGACCGTAACTTTTTCCCGACTCAAGTATCGGGATTCCGGGTTCCAGACTTTCCACTATCACAACCTGCTGTCCTCATGAATCCCCGATCTCCGATTGCCAATGCGCACTTCCACTTCCTTAGCCTCTCCTGGATAGGCTCGGGTCCATGCGACCATGCATCCACAACCGTGGCCTTACTTTCTCTCGACGCTACTCCTATCGGGATTTCTCCCGATCGAGAAATTGGTACCTACGAGGTTGTAGACAACATGCCTCGCAAATCCCCGATTCTCGATGGCTCAGTCAACACTGACCTTCTCTCGCTTTATCGGGGCTTTTTCTCTATTCGCGACTTCGCTGCTCGTGACTCCCAGCGCTCGGTTCTCTGACTCCCGAGTCCCAATGTGGCGATATCCTCCTGTCACGCTTTTGCAACCTCATGCTTCGCGATTTGAACCTCCTGATATTTGGGTTTTTAACTTGTGAGCTCCGAGCTCGAAAAGTCTCCGATCTCTGCCACCTGTATTCCACTTATTATGTGGTCTCACACGCTAATTGGTGGTTGCCTAAGTATCGTCTCTCGCGATCTCACAACTTTTGGCTCAATCCTTTGCGGCTCCAACTCGCTAACCTCCGAATTCACGATATGTCGATACCACCTGTCGTCGATCCCCTATAAGGGCCAATCTTTCGACACATGTCCTCTGCGACGGTCCTAAATTTTGTCGGGAAATTGCGTATCAGAATATCACGATTCCCATTATCATATACATGGGACTTTCAATTCCTCGATCCCCGACTCCTCAGGATCTCCTGCCACACGTTCTTGCTGATGGACGGTTCAACTCCCGTTGGGAAATCGCGAATCGCGATTCCAACCTGCGCGTGTTCTATGTCCTCGGAAAACCTGATTCTTCGATGAACTGAATCCCGATGACCCCCTGGCTCCTTGGCACGTGTCCTACATAGATCAACGGCTGACGAGATTTCTTCTCCAGATCTGATGGCTCAAATCTTCTGTCCTGTGCATTCTCCTGTACACCTTCCTGGACATGAACTATTTGACGGTCCAGCGTGCTATCTCTTCTGAGCTTCTGCGTCTTCTTCCTGCCTTGGGAGAATTTCCAAGGTTCCTAAGGCCTCGACCTTTGTTGTTCTTTTCTTCCTACGAACTCCTCGACTTCAAGTCTTGTCGATGCGTGTAAAATCACTGCCCTTCCTGAGCTTCTCCTCAAATCTTTGGAGATTGACTTCTACCTCCTGTAGAGTCTTCGCACAGATACCACACTGTCTCTCCTAAGATTCTCTGAACGCTCAGACCCCTTGAGGGATTTTATCCTTCTTCCTCCCTCAGATGGAGAATAAAACAGATGCCTTCTTGGCTATCCTTTGACTCAATCGACCTCTGGCTGAGTCTCTCTTGGTGTTCACCAACCCAATGAAGATCCTTCCTTGGACTCTTCCTTCAAATGGTAGAACTCAAAGAGTTCTCTGTTCTCTTGTGCCTGCTTGCACACTTTCTCGGCACCCTCCTGGCAGAGTCTCTTCTCCACAGAACGTTCAACAATTCTGGTCTCCTGTGCACTCAGGCACTCGCTCAATGCCCTCCTGGCAGAACCTTCTAGAATCCTTTGTGATTCTGTTTCTTTTGAACTGACGATAGAGTTCCTTATTCTATGCACCTATGCACTTGCTCAATTCCCACTTGGCATATCTCCTACAGAATCCTCAGTGATTCTGTCTACAACTGTGTTCTCATATGCAGCCTTACCTCCAAGGTGCTCAGGAACCTTGAGGTCTTCCTCCTGAGTTGTTGATCCCAGTCCTGTGCCTCAGCACATCTCTGTCTAAATCCTTAGAGTTCAGAAGTGCATCCTCTGTGAACGGCTATCAGAACCTCAACGTTCTGTCACACCCTCCTAGTTTGAAGCCTCAAAGACCTTCAACCTGAAATCAAACAAACCCTGCAAATGCACAACTATAGCATACATTTACAATATATAAGGAACACACACAGACATCCATATAAGACAGAATAATGCAGGAAAAATTGTTTCTGTTATATTAATAATGGCTAATGCCTGTATTTTACAATGGTGTTCCTCGAGCTCTCTCTGACTCTGTCATACAACCATCCTCTCTCAAAATAAGATCTAAAATCTCTTTTACCTAAGGGGCTCATCGAGCGCTTCCCTCCAAGATTTTTCTACTCTAATTAATTACAATCAATTACAATGAATGGGTTGTCTAGTCCAGGATCGGATCTAGATCTCAGCCATTCCTGGCATTAAAGTCGATCTACCTAACACCTGCTCAAAGGCACGGCTTTTCCTGGATCACCAGCCTAAGACATTTAATTTACATTCATTTCAAATTTAAATGAGGACTGCGCCTCTCTTCATCCTTTGAATGCATGCGCGTTGACGTGGTTGCTAGCTGGCTAGCTGCATGGAGAGATGCTCCTTCATCATACTCCACAACTGCAAAATTCATGAGCTCCTTCTCATGAGTTTCTCCTGTAAGGGGTTGGAAATCCTCCTGGATCCCAAATCAGTCTTTGGAGCTTTTCATCTGCTCCATTCTGCTGATGTCGCTGCTTCCGCTGCGCTACTATTGTTGCTGCTTCTACTGTGCTACTGCTCAGTTGCTCCTTTCTGGCAGTGCCTGCTGACTTCAACATCAACTCTCTGATGCCCTCTATTACTTCATCCAGCTACTTCAATGGCTGGTCTAGTTCTTGCAACCTCCCCATCTCCAAAAATTTTTGGCCATTGGGCAGATCATCGTGATCTCCCACGCCTTCCTCATCCATTTCCAACTTCACCTGTTGGATGTGCACGCCTTGCACTTTCACCCTTTCCTCCAGAGCTTCAATCTGTTCCCACAGATCAGCAAGACAAATGTTGTCTATCTCTTCTTCATCTGCTGCCGCAAGCTCTCGTGCTACAATGTTTTCAGCTTCTCGGCTTAAATGTTTCTCAGAACGCTCATTCTTCCTTTCCTCTTCTGCTACAAACCCCTCTGTCGCAATCTCTTCAACTTCAGTGCTGAATATGTCAAGCCATTCCTCGGAATGCTCGTTTTCTTCTTCTGTTTCCTTTGTTTTCAGCTCCAACGCTGCAACACTCTCAACTTGTTGGCTGGTATCATTAAGACATTCCACCGAATGCTCATCTTCCTTTTCGTCTTCTTCTTCTTCGACGGTCATCATCAGCGGTGACTATTCTTCTGTCGTTGTTGCACCTGCAATACAATTTTCCGCCTCCTACTGGGCAAATGGTAGGAATAATTGTATTCCCCCAATCATCAGAATATCATTATGATCTTCTTCCTCTGTCAGTTGCACCTGCTGATTTAAATTTATCCCTGAATTTATGAGACCCTCAAATAGTCTCATCTATTCTGTCAGCTCCTCTGGCTGATCCAAATTCATCTTCTCATCCCTGACCTCCTGGAAATATGGGATGTCCCTGCTTCCTTCCTGGTAGACTATGAGATCAACCGATCCCATCTTCATCAGCACTCCTTGCTGTATTGGACTCTCCTCCGAGTCCATGAGACTTTCGAACAGTCTTGAATGTTCATCTCTGCCAACCTGGCAGTTTGGGATGCTTCTGCTACCCTCCTGGAAGTCTTCGATGCTTTTGCTTCCCTCGTGGCAGTCTTCAATATCCCGCAGTGATCTCCTTTCATTGCCCTACTGGAAATGTGAAATTCCCTGGCTGTCCACCTGATAGTCCGTGAGATCTTCAGCCGATCTCATTTTGTTTCCCTCCTGGCAAACCAGAATTTCTTCTTCTCTGCCCTTCTGGCAGTGCTTGAGATCATCAGCCAATCTCAATCCATTCTCTTCATCGATAATTTCTCCAATTTCTGGTTTGCATACCTGAACCATATCCTCCTCTTCTATGGGCCTGAGGTTTTCAGCATACCTCAACCATTTCCTTAACAACCTACACTGTCTCACGACCATCAACTCCCTGACTGGCCATTTCATCTTCGGTTCCTTCATGGTTCACTCATGCACCCATCTCGGCTTATTATCCTGCCGCATCTTCAATTTGAGCTCCTCCATCTCTCGCTTTATGTCAGAGATCTCTTTATCCATTTCTGTTGTGCTCATAAGCTTTGGACTCTTCTTTTCAGCATGCTTATGGCCCTCAGTAGCCATCTTTCTATTTCTATCTGCCTCCCTGACAGATCTACTGCTGTCACTCCACATCCTCTTTATCCATTTCTGTTGTGCTCATCAGCTTTGGACTCTTCTTTTCAGCATGCTTATGGCCCTCAGTAGCCATCTTGCTATTTCTATCTGCCTCCCTGACAGATCTGTTGCTGTCACTCCACATCCTTTAGTGTTCCATCTTCATCTTACGGTCCTGCTGACTGTCTTCTTGATTGCTTCCTACCTGCAAACAATCATTACAGAGTTCTCAGCAACTCTGTCTTCCTCCTGTCTCCTCTGTCTGCAATATACAAACAAATTCCCGCTCTGATACTACTCTGACGCAAAGAGACGCGACCATACCCTGTCGCGCTCTCCCGCTCTCAGGATCGTTCTCAATCCCTTCTTTCTTGAGCCGAATTAGCTCTTTGATTCCCCTCGGGAATCACGACTGCCAAAACCATTCCACCGATCCTTCCTCACTTCCTCACGGCCTCTACACCAGACCGTAACTTTTTCCCGACTCAAGTATCGGGATTTGGGGTTCCGGACTTTCCACTGTCACAACCCACTGTCCTCATGAATCCCCGATCTTCTATTGCCGATGCGTTCTTCCACTGCCTTAGCCTCTCCTAGCTAGGCTCGGGTCCATGCGACCATGCATCCACAACCGTGGCCTTACTTTCTCTCGACGCTGCTCCTATCGGGATTTCTCCCGATTAGGAAATTGGTACCTATGAGGTTGTAGACAACATGCCTCGCAAATCCCCGATTCCCGATGGCTCAGTCAACGCTGACCTTCTCTCTCTTTATCGGGGCTTTTTCTCTATTCACAACTTCACTGCTCGTGACTCCCAACGTTCGGTTCTCCGACTCCCAAGTCCCGATGTGCCGATATCCTTCGGTCACACTTTCGCAATCTCGCGCTTCGCGATTTGAACCTCCCGATATTTGGGTTTTTAACTTGCGAGCCCCGATCTTGCGAAGTCTCCGATCTCTACCACCTGTATTCCACTTGTTATGTGGTCTCACACGCTAATCAGTGGTTGTATAAGTATCGTCTCTCGCGATCTCGCAGTTTTTGGCTCAATCCTTTGCGGCTCCAACTCGCAAACCTCCGAATTCATGATATGGTGATACCACCTGTCGTCAATCCCTTACAAGGGTCGATCTTCCGACACTTGTCCTCCGCAACGGTCCTAAATTTTGTCGGAAAATCCCATATCGGAATATCGCGATTCTCGTTATCATATACACAGGACTTTCAATTCCCCGATCCCCGACTCCTCAGGATCTCCTGCCACGTGTTCCTGTTGATGGACGGTTCAACTCCCATCGAGAAATCGCGAATCGCGATTCCAAC
Source organism: Picea glauca (assembly GCA_000966675.3). Classification (NCBI taxonomy): domain Eukaryota; kingdom Viridiplantae; phylum Streptophyta; class Pinopsida; order Pinales; family Pinaceae; genus Picea; species Picea glauca. The sequence continues at coordinate 320,122 of JZKD02S0005460.1, forward strand.
CTGTGCATGTTCTATGTCCTCGAAAAACCCGATTGTCCGATGAACTGAATCCCGATGACCCTCTGGCTCTTTGGCACATGTCCTACCGATATCAACGGCTGACGGGATTTCTTCTCCGATCTGATGGCTCAAATCTTTTGTCCTGTGCATTCTCCTGTACACCTTCCTGGACATGAACTATTTGACGGTCCAGCGTTCTATCTCTTCTGAGCTTCTGCGTCTTCTTCCTGCCTTGGGAGAATTTCCAAGGTTCCTAAGGACTTGACCTTTTCTGTTCTTTTATGCCTACGAACTCCTCGACTTCGAGTCTCGCTGATGCGCGTAAAAACATTGCCCTTCCTAAGCTTCTCCTCAAATCTTTGGAGATTGACTTCTACCTCCTGTAGAGTCTTCACGCAGATACCATGCTGTCTCTCCTGATCTTCTCTAAACGCTCAGACCCCTTGAGGGATTTTATCCTTATTCCTCCCTCAGATGGAGAGTAAAACAGATGCCTTCTTGGCTATCCTTCGACTCAATCGACCTCTGGCTGAGTCTCTCTGGGTGTTCAACAACCCAGTGAAGATCCCTCCTTAGACTCTTCCTTCAAATGGTAGAACTCAAAGAGTTCTTTGTTCTCCTGTGCCTGCTTGCACACTTTCTCGATGCCCTCCTGGCGGAGTCTCTTCTCCACAGAACGTTCAACAATTCTGGCCTCCTCTGTTCTCAGGCACTTGCTCAATGCCCTCCTGGCAGAGCCTTCCAGAATCCTCAGTGATTCTATTTCTTTTGAACTCATGGCAGAGTTCCTTCTTCTGTGCACCTATGCACTTGCTCAATGCCCACTTGGCAGAGCTCCTATAGAATCCTAAGTGATTCTGTCTACAACTATGTTCTCATACACAGCCTTGCCTTCAAGGTGTTCAACAACCTTGACATCTTCCTCCTGAGTTGTTGATTCCAGTCATGTGCCTCATCATGTCTCTGTCTGACTCCTCAGAGTTCAGAAGTGCATCCTATATGCATGGCTATCAGAACCTCAATGTTTTGTCACACCCTCCTGGTGTGAAGCCTCAAAGACCTTCAACCTGAAATCAAACAAACCCTGCAAATGCACAACTACAACATACATTTACAATATATAAGGAACACACACAGACATCTATATAAGACAAAATAATGCAGGAAAAACTGCTTCTGTTATATTAACAATGGAAAATGCCTGTATTTTACAATGGTGTTCCTCGATCTCTCTCTAGCTCTCTCATACAACCATCCTCTCTCAAAATGAGATCTAACATCTCTTTTACCTGAGGGGCTCATCGAGCGCTTCCCTCCAGGATTTACCTACTCTAATTAATTACAATCAATTACAATGAATGGGTTGTCTAGTCTAGGATCAGATCTAGATCTCATCCATTCCTGGCATTAAAGCCGATCTACCTAACATCTTCTCAAAGGCATGGCTTTTCCTAGCTCACCATTTCCTAGCTCACCATCCTAAGACATTTAATTTACATTCATTTCAAATTTAAATGAGGATTGTGCCTCTCTTCATCCTTTGAATGCGTGTGTGTTGACGTGGCTGTTGGTTGGTTGACTGCATGGAGAGATGCTCCAACATCAGTTGGTATGAGAACAACGATATCTCTCCTGATCTTTCTGAGATAAAACTCAGACCCTTGTCAATGCACACCTTGCGAACGTTCACTGCACTTCTTGCAGGAACTCTCAGGGAGAAAAACAATTGAAACTCATTCTTCCTCTTTCAGGGACTTGATACATTCAACATGAAATCATACACACAATACAAAATTGGAATAAATGTATAACAGAGAAACAAAACAACTATAAACATACCATTTAACTAATGTAAATAGTAAGCATCATAACACCATGAAAATTGAGTCAAAGTTTCATATATTAACTCAAGTGCTCTTGTACATGGGTTCTTCTCTACAACTCTCTACTACAGCTCTACAACTTATGAATTCTGAATGGTAATCCCCCCAAAATTACAATGATACAAGGGAAAGGGTGTCTATATCCGTTTTTCCACGTACGCTTCTAAACTGTCTAATCTATTAAATTAAATCTACCTACTTGAATTCATTACGCATAAATGCCTATACATTCGACAGATGAGAGCAACACTCAAGATCTGTTTACAACATCTAGATATAAATGTAAATACGGTTCCCTTAGCTATTTCATTAATGCCCATTCAATAATTTTTTCAAAACATTTCAAAATGTGCGTTGGTGCTTTTCCAACTGTCGTTCGCCTTTATGCTTGCTTGGCTGACTATGTACAATGCTCCTGCATCAGACTGCCATGCTTGAAAATTTTCATGAACTCTTGTTCATGAGCTCTTGCACGGTCTGTCCATGCCTATGAATTGTTGCTTCATCTTCCCAACTAGCATCTTCAACTGGATGTCCTTTCCAGTTGACCAAGTATTTAAAATACTCTTTCCTCCTAGTCTTTTTGCTAATCCTTTTGTCAATTATGATTTCCATATACGAATTTTCAGTTATTGTCATTTGCTTTGTCCATTGAACTTCTTCTTTCTCATCTTCTACTCCTGCTTCTTCAGCTCTATAAGGGTACAAATCCACAACATTGAATATTGGTGAGATTCCAACCCCATCGGATAATTCAATCTCATATGTGTTTGTCCCAAATTTTCTTATGACCTTGCACAGTCTAATATTTTTCATCTTCATCTTATTATATGTTCCCCTTGGAAACCTCTCCTTCCTTAGATGTGCAAGAATCGGATCACCGCCTTCAAATTGAAGTTCTCATTCACTCATCAAGAATCAAATCACCAAGAATCAGATCACCAACTTCAAATTGCAATCACTCCTTAATTCAGCTGTGAAGCTCCTTCATTCCTTCTGCAAAGTCCTCTGCACTAACACTCTTGAATTCATCTTTTTCTGCACCTTTCAATTATGAAACTCCCCTTGGTTGCATTTTGTATACAATTTGGAATGGACTATAACCTATGCTTCTATTGAGTGAATCATTGTAAGCGAATTCCGCCTATGGCAAAATGTGATCCCATTGACTGTGGTGTTCAGTCACTAAGCTTCTCAACAAATTTCCCAAGATCTTGTTTACGACCTCTGTTTGTCCATCCATCTGAGGATGATACGCTGAGCTGAAAGACAAACTTGTCCACAACTTCTTCCATAAGGTCCTCCAGAAATGTCTAATGAACTTGGTATCTCAATCATACACGATACTCTTTGGAAAACCATGAAGTCTGACAAGTTCCTTGAAAAACAGGTTCGCAATATGGGTTGCATCACTGGTTTTTTGGCATAGTCTGAAATGTGTCATTTTTGAAAATCTGTCGACTACCACAAAGATTGAATCATATCCTCTCTATGTCCTTGGCAGTCCCAATATGAAATTCATGCTCACTGTGTCCCATGACCTTTCAGGTATGGGTAATCTTCACAAATATATATTTTTTAATGAAGACAAAAACACATTTAAAAATATATATTCAAAATACAAATTAAAAAAAAAAGAAAACAACAACAACAATACTTAACAAAATGGTAAAAACAATAATTTAAAAAAAAAACAAAAAAAAAAATTTAAAAAAAAAAAACAAAAAATCCATTCAAAAAAAATTCAATAAATTACTTTAAAATAAAAAATATTTAACAAAGCTAAAATTTTTTTTGTTTGTTAATTTGTGCGGACCTGTTGGCTATGCGATTAACCTGTGTCTTGAGAAACCGTGACTCAGGGGCATCTAAGCCGTCAAAATCACCCGGGGATCACACCCGGCCTGAGCCACACCAACCCTTAACATGGTTGGATTTTTTGTCCCCGCAGGTTTCGAACCGGTGACTTTAACATCATGGAGTGGCTTAACAACACACTCCGTCACTGACTGTCCTACACCTTGGGGACAATATTTAACAAAGCTAAATTAAAACACCTTAAAAAATAATTGTTTTCATAAATATTTAAAAAAAAAAAAACAAATTTATATAAAACATATAGAGAGAGATGTGTGTGTGTTTTAAAAGGACCTGGGCCAGACTCACCAGATCCTGTGGGTGTTGTGGATGACCACGAAACCTGGGCCAAACATATAATATATATGTTTTATATATATAAAAATATAATACATATGTTTTATATACATAACATATTATATTATATGTTTTATGGATATAAAACATATGTGTGTGTGTGTGTGATGATAATGATGATGATTAACATCCACTAAGACCTAGTTGGTCTATCAGACCTTAAGAGGGTAAGTGATTACTTGTGATTCTTTAGAATTTTGTTTCTGTGCTCGAAATACATTAAGAGAAGCTTTCCAAGATCGCCATACTTTTGTTGATTTAAGAGGTTAGGAAGGTTGGTAGTGTGATCAACATTTTGAAAATGAGATCTAATATGGGTATAGGCTGGACAATCTAAGAGAAACTTCTTTTCGTCTTCAACCTTCTTAGTGTCACAAAGGTGACACACTCTTTTATCCCATGGCACTTTAGGAATTGACCAACGCCCAGTTTCACTATGGAGCTCGTGAAAATTTGTTCTTATCTTAGCAATGCTTATTTTTTTCTTTACACTTGGCAAAACAGATAGATAATTTTGATATTCTAGATTAGGGTTAATTACATCTTTATAATACCTTAATTTTCTTTTTTC